>CAKOAT010056600.1:125738-137248 GCA_932364175.1 Eruca vesicaria subsp. sativa
TCAGTCACTATCCTCCCTTGTATTTATCCATATGTTGTAGTTATCCTAATCATTATAGGATTAGGATAATCATCCCCTTTATTGTTGTAATCCTTATCTCCTAAGGAATATGCTTATTCTCTTGTATGTATATATATGTATGTGCACGTGATGAATAAGATATACAGAGTTACAACCTTCTCCTTTATTCTATAACAAATAGAGATCTTTTTGTATGATTGAGCTTTTTATATATACATAGCATTTTAAAAAAAAATCTTATTTATACTTTTACTGCATCTAACTATATTTGTATCGACTACTTTTAGTGCTATATATTTGGTTTGACTTATTTGGTGAGAGCATATCCATTTAGATTTCTGTCTTTTTATGCCAACTTTACTATGTGTTAACTTTTTTTAGCGAAAATTACTAGAAGGTATAAGAAAAATTGGGTTATTACTAGAGTGTGTAACATTTTTTAAAATGACTATAATATTTGGACATCCCTAGTAAATGACAGTAATGGTCTTTGGTTAAACTTTTTTAATTGAAACAATTTTAATTTATAAATCCACATCACTAATTAACAATACATATCAGCAAAACCGAAATCAAACCGTCTCCTTTCTCTCGTTCTACATAGGGATTAAAAGAAAAAGAAACGAAGAACAGTAATCGTCTCGACGAAGGAACCGCAAGGATACTCCCACTCTCAGAAATCCTCGTCGACATTGTGTTTACTTCCTCTTCCTCGAACTAACGCTTTGTTGTTGAACCGTGTCTTCTCCGATATCCTCTTCCCCAAAATCGTCGTCTTCAATCGTTTTTACGAAATCGTCTTCGCCGCATTCTTATTGTGCGTTGGTTGAGTTTGTGGGTCAGTTATATACATTTGAATCATATATTTTGTTGCGACTGAGATATTTTGCAGCTGTGATATGGGTTTGTTGAGGGTTTTCTTGGATCTGAGTTAGGGTTTTGTTGTGACTGAGTTAAGGTTATGTTATGACTGAGTAATTGTTATGTTATGGCTGTGTCATCGATAGGTCGTGACTAAGTTAATGTTAAGCTGTGGCTGAATTACTGGTATGTTGTGGCTGAGTTATTGTTGTATGAATGGCTGGGTTTTATTTTTATTATGTTGGTGAGTTATTATTATGTTATGGCTGTGTTATTGTTATGTTGGGGCTGATTTATTGTTGGGTTATATGATCAGATAGCTGCATCTGAAGTTAATTTACGGAATTACCCGCCAATACTTTATCTTGAAGGGTATTCTAACCTAGAAGGTAAAGATATTAATCATAATTTCCATCCAGGATATTTTCCACATGTTAGAGAAACAATAAGACATGACGTGTGGGAAGAACGGGTGAACTCTCCCATTGGAGTAGTTACTAGGCTATCTGAACGCGAAAGCATATGGTTTGGTAGGACCGTACACTATCTACTATGTAGACAGCTGCGAATGTCCGGACCGTAGGGTTGAAGGAGAAGATGATGGGGGCGGTGAATCTCCGGTGTAGTCTATCAGTTGTACATGCAAAATGTGAAGCTTTGATATGGGCGATGGAGTGTATGAAGACCCTTAACTTTTCAGATGTAGTATTTGCAACAAACTGTTCTCAATTGGTGAATATGGTGTTGTCACCTGAAGAATGGCCAGCTTTTTCTACACACTTGGAGGAGTTCCAACGCAGTAAGACTTTCTTTCCTACCTTCAAGATCAGACATATTCCAAGAGCTCAGAATTCAGTGGCGGACAAGCTTGCACGAGGTGCTAGTTCCCGTCTGCTATGTTCTATGTCGACTCTGTTTCTCCGGCTTGGTTAGCTGAATCGGTAGCGCAAGCATCATAGTTTAGTTATTGTTGTAAAAAAAAAAGAGAATTCTCTCCAGAGCATGACACATTAGATTTTAAAATGTTTGTTAGACTGTCATGTCAATAAATGAAAAAACTGTATAAACCAATCAAAACATTTTATCTCTCCAGGTCACTTTTGCCTTCTGCTTTACCTTTTCTTCTTCGTTTGTATCACCAATTTCACTTGTCGAAGATTTTTGATCAAAAACCTTAACAATCAGATGGGTTTTTTACTCTTTCTCTTCCTCTTTCGATTTTATCGATCTCTCTCTTCCTCTTTCACTTTGAAATCGAACGAGAATGTGGAAGAAGACAACAAAGAAGAACTTCCGACCCAATCAGGGATCTCCACCACTCTCTTCTCTGGTGAGGTAGCTGAGGCCGGCGAAAGTCTCGGCTTTTCAAGTCTCTTCTCCGTTAATAATCCTTTCCTGCGAAAGAAAGCTATGTCAGTAACCAACAAACCTAATATTGTTTGAATGCTTGGTGTTGATGAACTTAATATTATTTGAAGTCTCTCAAAATATCGTCCCTGGAGAGATTCCGGTGGAGGTCGTACAAGAGAGTCACAAGAAGTTCTTGGCCAATATGGTTTGGGTTCACGAAGAAGTAAATGCATTACTTCTTTTTGTTGTTATCACCTTGTTTGATTGTTGGAACGGTTAGTAGCTTTAGTGGTAAGAAAACCATTAAAATTTTTGAAATGTGGACTTATTGATCAATCTCTAGAAAATCTTTAGTCTTTTATAGGAGGACAAATGTGTAGTACAAACTCAGATTCTCACATTTGTTTCAAATACTTGAGTAAGAACCATCTATAACAGAGCATGATGGACTATCATTTATAGAAGATTAATTTCTCATATTTTTTGTAGACGGATTATCGTTTACAACCATCCACGATATGTGTGCGTTAGACCTAATTTCCACCAAATAAAAACTTATTACACAACCAAATATTGACTATGACCTATGCTTTGAATAAACACATTAGATAGATGTAGACTAGTGAAGATGGCCATGCAAGCTGCAGCAAAGAAAGAAAAGAAAATGATATCTACTGATGTGAAGAAGATAGTGAGAGGTCTGTAGCATTGTTTGTTTAATAAAGTATGATTTCCTTATGATTTTTTTAAGTTTTGAAACCAGAGCCATATCAGTTTTTTAAAAGAATGGTGATTTTAAAATAGACATAATACATAGCATATAAACGAAATTCATAAATATTAATAAAATATATATTGCATTATGTAAACTTAGAAACCTACAAGATAAGACTGTGCCTAATCAAAATTTACACAAAATTCATATAATCAACGGACTTTGTTTTTTATATATTGATTTCAAAGTTGTTGAGATAATCTTTTCTCTGTTTTTTTTTGTTCCTATTGGACGTTTCTTGTGATGGTGTGTTTTTGTTCACCATAAAATAACTTGTTCGAGTTACAAATTTTGTTTAGAGAAAAGATTTAATAAGTATTATTTTAATCTTATAATTCCTAACTCTATTAGTAAATATAATTACTACAAATATAAATTATTTCTCAGATTTTTTTTTTGGGTTCAGAGTTTTCATTTCTCATTTTCTTTTGTCAACTGAAGTTCTGAATGGTTTTTGTTCTAATTCCCAAATTTAAAATTATTTTCTAAGTAAAGTATTATGTCGATTAGTGTTCAAATCAAACATATAGAAAGTTTCTATAAGTTCTGTATTTTATTTATCTATATATATTTTAAATGAAATTTAAAGTAGAAAATAAATAAAGGAGAGAAGTTCTTGACTATATATTAAATTGATTTCAAAATGGTTTTCCTAATCTTTTTAAAATAGTTGCATTCGTAAAAAAATACTTTTTAATCTCTATTATGATAATAGTTTAGTTTCATTTGATTTTTCTATTAAAAATAAGATTTTAAGAATATAAATCATTTAGAGAGTTAAAATATAAAATATCTTATTAAAATATCTTCAAATATTTACTAATTTCAAATAATTTATATTGTAAAGCTATAATTAAAATCTTGTTTATTTTACTTAAACAATTTATAATTTTTATTATTAGTAAAATAACATAAATTTACAAGTAAAAATCAGTTTGTATTAATTCTGCAGCGATAATTACCTAGTTTAAATAGTAAAATTAACTGGGCCATTAAAAATAGGGAATTCGGCCAAAAAACACGAACTTTGCACGAATTGCCAAAAAAGACATGAACTTTTGGGCTGGTTGAAAAAAAACCACAAACTTTTGATTGACTTTAGAATTAATTTACAATGTTTTCGTTGACTTACCAATTTGGCACGCCGTCAGCAAATTTAACAGAAAAAATTAACGTCGTTAATTATTGACGTTAGGATGAAACGACGTCGTTTTAAGCAATTTGAAAATAAAAAGCCGTAGACTCCTGGAGTCGAACCTGGCTAATTAGATGAAATTTCAAGGTAGTTTACCATTAGGCTAGTGGCATATTCAATGTATCTACTAACACATTTACTTTTATTTGGTACTGAATGAATATAAAAAAATTCTATAAAAACTTTTAAAAATCTTTAAAATTTCAAAAAAATGAAATAAAGAATTTTTTTATAAAATTAATTTTGAAATTAAAATTAAAATAAAATTTTATTATTCTTTAAAAAAATCAGACCGGAACTTATAAAATTTTATTTTTCTTTCAATGTATCTATTAACACATTTACTTATATTTGGTACTGATTGAATATAAAAAATTTCTACGGAAACTTTACAAAATTGTTAAAATTTCAAAAAAAATGAAAAATAAAGATTTTTTTTTATAAAATTAATTTTAAAATTAAAATAAAATTTTATTTTTCTTTAAAATAAACTTTTGGAAGATTTTTGATTTTCTTAAATAAAAATAATATTTTATTTTAATTTTAATTTCAAAATTAATTTAAGAGAAAATATTAAATTTTGAAATTAAAGATTTTATCTAAAATTAATTTTGAAATTAAAATTAAAATAAAATTTTATTTTTCTTTAAGAAAATCAAAAAACTTCCAAAATTTTATTTTAAAGAAAATAAAATTTTATTTTAATTTTAAAATTACTTTTATAAAAAAGATCTTTATTTTTTCATTTTTTTTTGAAATTTTAAATATTTTTTAAAGTTTTTATAGAATTTTTTTATATTCAATTAGTACCAAATATAAATAAATGTGTTAATAGATACCTTGAAAGAAAAATAAATTTTTATAAGTTCCCGTCTAATTTTTTTATAAAGAAAATTATTTTAATTTCAAAATTAATTTTTTAAAAAAATTCTTTATTTTTCATTTTTTTAAAAATTTTAAAGATATTTTAAAAGTTTTTATAGCATTTTTTGTATATTCAACCAGTACTAAATATAAGTAAATGTGTTAGTAGATACATCAATCCGGTTCGAATCTAGTGGTCTACGTCATGTTTCTTATATAGATTTTTTTTTGATTGAATTCTCATTAAAAATAGGAATTCGGATTTAAGTGAAAATACTGAATAAAAGGAAAATGTGAAGAAATGTGAATGTTGTAAAGTTTCTGGGTTTAAGGCTTTTAAGCTGCTGAGAAGGAGAATACCTCAAAAAAAATGGAATCGAAAGCTATTTGCTTAGGGTTTCTTCCGCCAAGACTTCAACTTTCATCTCGAGTTTCACTCTCCCGTCCTCCTGTAAGTGAAACCAACCCATCAAAATCTCGTCTTTTTCAATTTCGATTGCTTCCAAAAAACCTTATCCAAAACTTCTCATTTTCTCCAGGGTTCTTCCACATCTCCCAAAACTGATGTCAGACGTAAGTATCTATTCCTCTTGATTCACTTTGGTAACTCTTAAACCCTAAATTGTATTACCAAAGACTGATACTTTGTTTTTGTTGTTGTCATTACAAGAAACACTTGTCTGGAACAAACCAAAAGGTGGAGTTTACTTGAACCGAGGCCGTGTCCTATGTTCTTCTCAACCTGATGGTTATGCTCCTCGAGCTGAGCTGTTCCGTGGGAAGTCTGGTTCGGTTTCTTTCAACGGCCTAAGCCACCAGCTGGTTGAAGAAAGTAAACTTGTCTCAGCTCCGTTTCAAGAAGAAGACAAAGGTTCCTTCTTGTGGGTTCTGGCTCCTGCTGTCTTGATATCCTCACTGATTCTTCCACAGTTCTTTCTCAGTGGTGCCATTGAAGCTACCTTTAAAAACGACACCGTTGCAGGTAAATAAACATCACACTAATGCACGTTTTGAGTGGTAGCATCAGGTTATGAATTTTATGGACTAGTAACTATGTTGATAGTTTATGTTTTAAGTGTAGATTGTAATAGTTCTGAATTTAGCTTTAGAATCTGACTTCTGATGTGTAGTAACTAAATCCTCTTCTTGATCTTGAATTATCTATTTTCAATCAAGAACACATTACCAAACCCTCTTAAAGCCAATTATAGTTTGTTATGATTTATATGGACCGGACCAGTAGAGTAGAAAGTATCTTGATAGTTATGCTTGAAGTGTAGAATGTAATTGTTTTGAATCTAGGCTTAGAACCTGACTTCTGATGTGCAGTAGCTAGATCTTCTTCTTGATCCTGAGTTGTCAAATTACAATCAAGAACACATTATTAGACCCTGTTAAAGCCAATAAGCTTCCTTTATGATCTAACTCTTATTTGTGTGTGTGATACTACTTGCACTCTTTTAATCAGACTTGTAAGAAATTATGTTTTCTTGATGCAGAGATTGTTACTTCTTTCTGCTTTGAGACGGCGTTTTATGCTGGTCTGGCGATATTCCTGTCTGTGACTGACCGAGTGCAGAGGCCATACTTAGACTTCAGCTCCAAGAGATGGGGTCTCATCACTGGACTCAGAGGATACCTTATGTCCACATTTCTGATGATGGGTTTGAAAGTTGTAGTCCCTGTGTTTGCTGTATACATGACTTGGCCAGCTCTTGGAATGGATGCCTTGATTGCAGTCCTTCCGTTCTTGGTTGGATGTGCGGTTCAACGAGGTTTCGAGGCTCAGCTTGAAAGACGTGGCTCGTCCTGTTGGCCCATTGTTCCAATAGTCTTTGAGGTAAACAACAAACAAACAAACTTATATGGTGTTTGAGAAACACTTTTAGCTACAATCTTGTTCTAAAGAGTAGCTATGGTTGTATGCAATGGCAGGTGTATAGGCTGTATCAGGTGACAAGAGCAGCCACTTTTGTTCAGAGGCTTATGTTTATGATGAAAGATGCGTCAACGACCGTAGAGATTACAGAGCGAGGAGTTGCGCTGGTTGGTTTGGTTGTGACTTTGCAGTTTCTAGCTGTTCTGTGTCTCTGGTCGCTGATCACTTTTCTAATGAGACTCTTTCCTTCGAGACCAGTAGCTGAAAACTACTGAATCAATAGTGTTAGTGAAAGCCATTGAGCTTTGATTTTCTGTGTTTATTTCAGAGGATTAATGGGTTGTATTGAGTCAGAAATTGCAATGTAGGACAGTTTTTGAGAGTTGATTGATCACGTGGGATGAACTTGGCTGCAACTGTCATAAGAATCATCTTCTGAACTTCAAATCTTGATGAGATCTTGAAAAAGGAAATGAATGAGAATAATGGAACATCTCTATCCAGAGTATTTTCTCATCGCATCCATGTATTAAATTGGTACGGCCAACTTCAAGATCATCATCAATGCATCTTTAAGATGAATGACTTTTCTTGGATCATAGGGTTGACTATGTGATGGCTTTGCATAAGATTGGATGTACAAATTTAATACATGTATCTGCTCAACGAAGAGTATGGAAAGCCTAAAAAGTCAACATTTTGGTTTGTCAGAAGAAAATGGGGAAACATTTCACTCCCAACATTTATGGGTCGATGAGTGTTCTTCTACTTAACCGATTTACAATTTCTATATGGACCTGCCATCTTTAGTCCATTAATTTCACTAGGTGTTATATATTATAATAAAATATTATAGTCTATAATAATGGTTTAAGTATTTTAATTTTTTTTGGGCAAAATTATTTTAAAATTTAGATTTTAGTTTCTAAAATGAATATTTTTCATAATTTTTCTATTATTATTTTTTAAGAAAACAATTATATACCAGATATATGCTCAATGTTATTTCTCTACACACAAATCCGCGTGAATCACGAGAAATTGTGTATAGCAAAGAAAATAAAGAGAATCAAGATATGAATATCAACATAAATAAGAATGAGGGAATCCCGCAAAGGAAATGAGGCTTTAATTTTTTACGGATAAACTAATACAACAAACAGTTCGAAAGTGGTGAATAAGGAGAAGTGGGCCGGGAATAAGAAAATGATAGAGAAGCACGGGAAAAACCCAAAAAGTTAAATAATAAGTCCACGAGAGATTTGGTGTTTGGTCCGACCAAAAGAGAAATCAGCCTATCGAAATCTGGGAAACAACTGAGAGTCGAGAAATTTTGATGCAGGGAAAGCTGGGTGTGTTTTCAGGGATAGTGTGGAGGAAGTCAGAGTTACGTCCAAACCTTTGCAGTTAAGAGATGAGGAGCTGGAGAACCCGATTGATAGATGGATAGTATCATCAGTGGGACGGAACAAAGAGAGACTGATAAGCAAACGAAATCACAAGGGGATGAAAGGCTTTTGGTCCTCACATAACATGGTATCCCGGTAATGCAATTAAACTTTATCATAACAAAGATGATGAATTGCATATTCTGGAATTGATGGGGGGAAATAAACCAATTTCAGACGTTCTATTCAGTATATTATGAAGAAGTTCAATATTGATTTTCTTGCGTTGTTTGAGACCCACGCGAAAGGATATAAAGAGATCAAAATCTGCCACAGTTTAGGTTTTGATAACTTCTTTCATGTGGATGTCATTGGTCAAAATGGCGGTATTTGGCTTTTGTTGAAAAATCATGCTGGTGTTCTAACGGTTTTGGAATCGCCAGAACAGTTTGTTCATGCACATATGGAGATTGGGATGGAGGTCATCCACTTCATTGCTGTTTATGCTGCTCCTACAGTTAGTCGTAGAAGTGGACTGTGAAGACAATTATAGCGGATGATTAAAAATATTAATGAATCGGTATTGGTAGATGGCGATTTTAACACTATCTTGAGGTTGGATGAGAGGCCAGGGGGTAACGGTAGACTTTCACCGGATTCTTTAGATTTTGGAGAATGGATTAATGAGATAGCCTTGGTTGCGGTTCAGAGGAAATGCGTTCACATAGAGAAAAGGAAAGGATACTCGGAATTTTGTGGCTAAATATTTAGACATGGTCTTGTGTAATGCTCAACCACAGGTAAGATGGCAAGAGGCGGTGGTTTCCAATCTTCCGTTTCTAGCATCTGATCATACACCAGTCTATGTCCAACTAGATCCGGAGCAGCAGGTAACCACAAGAGGAGACCTTTTAGATTTGAGGCTGCATGGCTTAAACATGAAGGGTTTAAGGAGTTACTCTTGGCATCTCAGAATGGGGAGATGTGCACTCCTGATGCTCTTGCATCATTGAAACTGAAGCTTAAGAAATGGAATAAAGAGATATTTGGGGATGTGAGACAACGTAAGGAAAAATTAATCGGAGATATTAAGGGAATTCAAGAGGAATTGTAGAGGAATCTGACTGATGATTTGTTGTTTATGGAAACTGCTTTACAGAAGGAGTTTGATGTTGTTCTTGAACAAGAGGAAGAACTCTGGTATCAGAAATCACGTGAGAAATGGATAGTACTTGGAGATAGGAATACAAAGTTCTATCACACGAGTACAATTGTGTGCGAAGAAAGAGAAAGCTAGTTTTATTCCAGGCAAACTTAGTACTGATAACATTGTTGTGGTCCACGAAGCTGTTCACTTAATGAGAAAAAAAAAGAATGCAGAGGCTGAATGCTTCTTAAGTTGGACCTTGAGAAAACCTATGATAGAATCTGATGGGACTTTTTAGAAGACACCCTCCAAACAGAAAAGTTGCCAGAGATATGGATTAATGGATTATGCAATATTTAATGCACCCGAGAATGAGTTTATACTGGAATGAAGAGATAACATAAGCGTTTACGCTTAAGCGTGGACTTCGGCAGGGAGATCCTCTGTCACCGTACTTATTTGTGTTATGTATGGAGCGATTGTGTCATCAAATCGAATTATCTGTTGCCAATAAGGAGTGGAAACCAATCAGGCTGTCTAGGGGCGGACCATCCTTATCACATGTTTGTTTTGAGGACGATCTGATCTTGTTTTCAGAAGCCTCAAAATCGCAGATTCGAGTGATTCGCAATTAGTTCTGGAGATATTTTGTGGAGCTTCTAGGTAGAAAGTAAGTCTGAAGAAATCACTAATCTTCTTTTTTTGAGAATGTTCATCGTGATTTCGAAAACTCAATAAGCAGTGGTATCAAAGGAACTAAAGAGTTGGGAAAATACTTGGATATGCATGTCTTGCTAAAAAGGATAAACAAGGAGACGTTCGGGTAAGTAATTGAGAAAGTTTCTTTCAAACTTGCTGGATGGAAGAGGAGGTTTTTGAGTTTGGCTGGGAGGATAACACTTACTAAATATGTCCTTTCATTGGGACTGTCCGATATCTGAAGGGTTATGACGCGAATTGTTCTCCCAAGTAGACACCAACGTTTCTTTAACCAATCTCTCCTAGAATGGATGTATGAGAACCTTGCGAAGAATTAGCCAAAACAAGGGGACCTATGGCCAACGCTCTTTGCTCTGACTTCGTGGTGGTGCTAGAAATGGAGATGTGCTTATGTCTTTGGCGAGAAAGGAAAATGTCGAGACATGATGCAGTTTCTTAAAGACAAGGTTCGGGAAGTGATAAGGACAAATGAAAAACTCAGAGATCACTTGCCGGTCTGGGAACGTGTAGATATGCAGATCTCATGGTATAGACCCGCAAATGGCTGGTTCAACACAGACGGAGCATCTAGAGGTAACCCGGGACTAACTACTGCGGGTGGGGTTGTGCGAGATGAGTACGAAACATGGCATGGAGGTTTTGCACTCAACATTGGTATTTGTTTGGTTCCTTTGGGAGAATTGTGGGGTTTAATTATTTGCTATTAAATCTAACTTTACAATGTGATTTATAAATTATTAATTACTGATTAAATATAAATTAAATAAATATTATAATTGATTTTTTTTAATAAAAATATATTACAATATAAGATTGATAACAATCATTTAGTGATTTTACTTGAAAATAAAATAAAAAACACTACAAGAAAACAAAGCATTTACTAGGAAATTTTACTAGGAAAATTCTTCCTCGTAAATTTACTAAGCCTTTACTAGGATCTTACGAGGAAAGCAAATTTCCTCGTAAGTTCCTCGAAAACTTACGAGGAAACACTTTCCTCATAAGACCTTAGTAAATTTACGAGGAGATTACGAGGAAAAATTACTGTTCCTCGTAAGGCCGTTGTAAACACTTTCCTCGTAAAGGCGTAGTAAAATATTACTACGAGATTAGGAGGAAATAGTTTCTTACTACGAAATTAGGAGGAAATAGATAGGAAATATCGAATTTAAATAAAACACATGTTTTGTACCTACTTTTCCTAGCAATTTCCTAGTAAATGCTCAGATTCAAAATTTTCTATAAATACCACCTTATGTGATTCATTTGAAACACACCAAAAAAAACAGCTATAAGCTTGATCAAAC
>CAKOAT010056711.1:985-121638 GCA_932364175.1 Eruca vesicaria subsp. sativa
TGTTGTAAATACTTGAAGATGATGAGGTTGAGAGAGTAAAAAGGCCATTTTCGAAAAAAAATAAAAAAAAAAATTTAATGGCATTTTCGTAAATAAAATGAACATGTGGGGTGGATAGGACAAAAACAAGATGAGATAAAAGAAGAAGTTAGTTTTGTGTTTGACCATGAGTTTTGAGTCAAATTTGCAAAAACCCCTAATTGTAAAGTTCAGATATTCGTTTATCTTTTTTTCTTTTCATTTTCATCCAAATGATTTATTTAGACGATTCATCTAAATGATTTATAGAATATTATTAGAGGTTTTCGTTTATCAATTCATATATTTAATTTAGATACACATTTATATTTGTTTATTCATATTTATTTCCATCAAAATAGGTTTAATACGCAGATGATTCATTAAAATTTATTTTATTTAAACATATATTTAATATTTTTTTATAGTTTTAGAAGAAAAAATGATTTTATAGTTTTAGAAAAAAATATCATTTTCTGTTTTGACAGAAAAAAGACTTTAGATATTTGGCGTGAAATTTTGATTTTCCAGTTTTGCCAAAAAATAATTTTACAGTTTTATCGAGAAAATGTAATATTACAGTTTTGGCATAAAACAAAATTCAGGTTTTGAAAAAATTTAATTTAACAATTAGGCACGAAAATATGATTTTGCATTTTTGGTAAAAATGTGATTTTTTCTGTTCTAGTGGAAATGTAATTTTGCGTGTTTGGCAAAACATATAATTTTATTTTTTTGGCGGAAAATACAAATTTGCGTTTTTAGCCGAAAATATGATTTTTGAAAACTTAGGCGGGAAAATGATGTTATGTTTCTGGCCGTAAAATACACTTTTATGGCTTTAACAACAAAAACAAATTTTTTTTTGATGAAAAAGTACTAATGACGATTTTGGCAAAAAATATGGTTTTGGTGAAATCAAAATTTTATGATTTTAAAGAAAACTATAATCGTACAGTTTATCTGAAAATATATACTATTAAAACTGAAACATTAATTTTTTTTTAATGAAATAGTCATTTTCTTATAAATATCCTTAAAATTAAAAAGGAAATTCAATTCTAACTAATGACGATTTTGTCTTTTGGGATTAAAGCTATACATATTCATTAATTTAATTCATTTCATCAAATGACCAATTAAGAAAGTTAATTCCACCAATAACAAATTTAATTGTATAAATAGCTATAAACCCATTGTATGTTTCTACACAAAATTGTAACAGTATTGATCGTTTCAAAACCTATATATTAAAATGCATAACATAAATACAATGCATTTACTTTATATGAAAAATTAAATAGTTTATTAATTTTACATAAGGTTATAACGTGTATGAGAAGTTATCAATTTTTTTAAAAAACATTATCAGATTTTCTGGGTTTTTACCAGGTTAACCGGTGTCGATTCACAGGTTAATAGCGGATTTCTGGATTTTATAGGTTTTTAATCAATATGCTTTCTTTAAATCCAAATTTTGTGGAAATATCTCAGTTAATAAAACCTTTACAAGAATGATAAAAGAAAAACATAAGCCATTCTGAATTATTTACGGCCACCGGGTTTACCAATTCTACCGTGAGTCTAGTTCGGATATGATAACACTGTTTATATTTTAATCTATCTATAAACACATATGTACCACACTAAAAAGAGTTACATAATTTGTAAAATGAGAATGCTTTCTTCTCACCATTTAAATGTGGATGCACTATTAGTTCTCAGCATTCAGTTTCGGTTCGAGTATTTTAGTTTATGACGTTTTGTTTTAGAAGTTTAGGAACTGTTCATGTATTAATAAACTTTAGTTTGATTTCAGTTGAGTTATTTTTGTTTTTGGTTTGGTTAGGTAGCATAGTTGAGGACCGGCTAATTTCCACAAAAACAAGTAAACCAATTCAATTCCGGTTTGATCTGGTTTTTGGGGAAATTTTGTACGTATAGATAAAAATATAGGAGATTTTTAATTTATATATCTGATAATTTGATTTGTGTGGATAAAATATCAAATAATTGGATTATTTTTAATTAAAAATAGTCGGGTAATTTTCTTTTTCAGGTCACTCATTTAAATAGTATTTTTTGTGTATCTTGTTATGTAGAAATTGAATATAATTAATATTTTTAAGATATATAATTTGTATTTTAAAATTCAGAGTCTTTTCATCTAACAGAAGTAGAAGTGATATGGATTATTCAAGAATCGAAGTGTTTTCGGTTCAAGTTCAGTTATATGATTTGTTCAATTATTTATGAAATTCAGTTGAATTTTGGTTTGGTTCTCAGTATCGAATAAATGTGTCCAGGCCTATACACTATTTATATAGAAATTCATTTAAAATTATATTTAATTTTGAAAATAAATCTGTGTTCCAAACACGGAGTAAGATCTAGTATTATTTTAAAGTTTCTGTGAAAAGTTATTTTACAATTTTTGGAATAATATAGAATAGATAAAAAAAAATATCAAAACCCCAGTATGATATTTATAAGGATCATATCTTGTTATATGAAATTTTATAACAACTTGATCGAATATGAGATATATTGACATAATTATATTCCTACTTTATCACTGCCTTTATCTAAATATACTCCAAATTAAAGGCACTTCGCTTTCTACTTCTTAATATTTTAGTTTTCAATTCTTTATCGCCAAGAGGAGGACAATGATTAAGCTGAAATTTATTTACTTATGTCCTATATACATTTTCGTTCATCGATTTCGATTTTGGAAGTCTCAAACACGTTGAAAAAAAAAATAATAATCATAACTTAAATGTTTGAGGTAATCTTAAAATGTACAATTTGTGTGTAAGTAGAACTGAAGATGATTGTTATTGTTTTAATTAAATAAACATCCACTTGTGTGTGGACTATATATGGTGTGAATAGTGGAGGGGAATTTAATTTCTTGCCACAATTTTTTTTGGGACAAAGATTCCCACCACTATAAAGGAGCTTGGTGCCTCATCAAGTATCTGCCTAAAAGTTGTTGTCAGTATTTTAATATAGAAATATAAATTGAGTTTGGTGTGTTTGACTGTACATTTAGAAAAAAATGCTTTTGTGAATTGTGATCGTAGATTTTTATATAACGTATATAAAGTTATAATGGTGTAAATATAAGAGTGATTTTTCTCAAAATTCATAAGAGCTAAAAAAAATTAAGAATATAGCCATTAAATAGTTGATGTGACAATTAACATCAAAGTTTGATGTTTGTCTCCTTTTATTCGGATGCGTGTGAAATATGCACGTCATCTTATATAATATAAATAACTAAAGTATAGTATACTATATATATTATATAATATAATCGGACACTAATACAAGTATACATGGTAAGAAGAGACACATGTTACATGTTTAATTCGATGTTGCATTTAATATGCATGAAAACTAAATATTTGGGACATTGTTCCAGTTACCATAATAAAATATAAAACATGTGTGTTATTCTTAATTATTTGGGACGTAGTTTCCTACTTGAGGTGGAAGAAAGGATGAGTGATGGTGGCTGAAGAAAAGATGGCAGCGGCGAGGAAAGCGAGGAAACAATCAATAGTAGTGATAATGACATTGGTATGTTCAAGATGAAATAAAAAGAGAAAGAAGAAGAAGAAGAAGAAGAAGAAGAAGAAGAAGAAGAAGAAGAAGAAGAAGAAGAAGAAGAAGAAGAAGAAGAAGAAGAAGAAGAAGAAGAAGAAGAAGAAGAAGAAGAAGAAGAAGAAGAAGAAGAAGAAGAAGAAGAAGAAGAAGAAGAAGAAGAAGAAGAAGAAGAAGAAGAAGAAGAAGAAGAAGAAGAAGAAGAAGAAGAAGAAGAAGAAGAAGAAGAAGAAGAAGAAGAAGAAGAAGAAGAAGAAGAAGAAGAAGAAGAAGAAGAAGAAGAAGAAGAAGAAGAAGAAGAAGAAGAAGAAGAAGAAGAAGAAGAAGAAGAAGAAGAAGAAATGGGTGAGTTATACGTGATGTGCACAATCAACATGATACTATATTATTATATTAAATAGTATAGAACAAACATAACTGAAAAATGGATGGTGATAGTCTGTCAACAATGATGTTATTTGACAAATGGGTATTATATAATTGAATTTTTAGTTCTCCTCGTGCGAGAACATAACGTGAAGCTGTAACTAGAAAAATATACATATATAGCATCAACTATACTATTTATAAAAGTATAGTTAACCCAAAAATAATGTATGTCTATACTATAAACAATCTAGTAATTGTAAATATCCTTTGAATGCATGTCTCTAGCAACATTATACAATTTCTATAAAAGTAAAGCAAAAGTATAGTTTTTTTTTGCCAACATGTAGAGCTAAAATATACTATACTATATATTATATAATATAGTCGGACACTAATACAAGAAGACATGGTGAGAAGACTCAGAAGAGACACAAGTTACATATTTAACCTGATGTTGCATTTAATATGCATGAAAACTAAATATTTGGGAGCATTGTTCCACTTACCATAATTAAGAAGATATAAAACATGTGTATCATTCCTAATTATTTGGGACGTAGTTCAAGTTTCCTACTTGCGGTGGAAGAGAGGACGACGAGTGATGGTGTTTGAAGAGAAGATGGCAGCAGCGAGGAAACAATCAGTAGTAGTGATAGTGACACTGAGACGTTCGAGAAGAAAGAAGAAGAAGAAGAAGAAGAAGAAGAAGAAGAAGAACGGGTGCGTTATACGTGATGTGCACAATCAACATGATACTATATTATTATATTAAATAGTATAGAACAAATACAATAGAAAAGGGAGGATGATAGTCCGGCATCAATGATGTTATTTGATAAATGGGTACTATATAATTGAATCTTTAGTTCTTCTCGTGTAAGAACATAACGTGAAGCTGTAACTGGAAAAATATACATATATAGCATCAACTATACTATTTATAAAAGTATAGTTAACCCAAAAACTATGTATGCCTATGCTATAAACAATCTAGTAATCATATATATCCTTTGAATACATGTCTGTAGCACCACTATACTATTTCTATAAAAATAAAGCAATAGTATAGTTTTTTTGCCAACATGCAGAGAAATGAATCAACTAATTGTATTCTATGCAGAGATGAAAACAACTCAAAAACAGAAAGTATGTGTTGATTTGTAATAGCTTTCGTAAGCGACAAAGGATGTGTTGATTTGTAATAGCTACCAGAAAATTAAGGAGAGCAAAAGTTTATTTTCCACGCGCAAGTTAAGATTAGTTTGGACAATAAAGAACATATTATGTATCATATTCTAACCATATGTTTGTTATGGTTATGGATTAAATTGTTTTGTGGATTATATATATGGAGCCATATTACCCTAAATATAAATCAAAATGTAATAAATACATGAGTCTAATAGATTATAAATATTCAAATATTTCCTTTTAAATTGGAAGATATATAATTGGGCCGTAAAAGGTATAGACGCAGGTTGGCTCTGCGTCTAGGGGGATTAAGGCCGAAGACCCAAATTCATCCTGGTTTACAAATATATATATATATATATATATAATTGGGATACTAGACATGTTAAAATTGACGACCAAATATCTTTGTTAGAAAGTCTACAGGTTGAGCTTTTATTCAAGCGGGTATTGTAGCAATGCATGCATCATAGGTAGCCATGTGTCATCATCACAATGAGTCTTAGAAATCTTTAGAAAATAGGTTGGTCCATTTATGTTTATAATAATTTTTTTATCAAACTAACCATAAATTTATCGTTAATATTCTTTATTATTTTCTCAAATAAAGTTAAGGAATTGTCTAATGTGATTAAAGTATATATCAAAATTAATGGTTTTGAATAATAAAAATTATTTTATCATCTATCATACTTTTTTAATTTTAAATTAACAAAATAAATTAAACAACTATATTTTCCACAAAAATTAAAAAAATAGATTTTCTACCTATGTTATATTTTTAGTTTTTTAAACGACTATAAATTATTAAAATTATAAATTACTAGAACTATTAATCCCACAATAAAATTTTGATATAAGTGATTTCAATTTTTTGTTATAAACACAAATGATCAAAAATACCATATGAGTAGATAATATCATTTAATATATATCAATACTCAAAATATACAATATATACGTTAATATCATTTAAATTTAACTGTAGACCACATAAAATAAAACAAAAATTACTTGCTTTGATAAAATTTATTTACGTCTTCACACCAATTTAATTATATACATAATAGTTACTGATTTTTCATTATTCAATATATATTTATTATTTTATAATGTATAAGAGAATAATACATATAAATAATGAATATGTTTATAATGTTTACTCTGCGCAAGGCGCGGATAACCTAGTAATAATTTATTTGTGGTTAGTTTAATAGAAATTATAGTATATGTTTAAATGGACTATCTTAACTCTCTAACAATTCTAATAATTGATAACACGTGTCATAGTTTAAAAGTTGTAATGTTTCTTTTTTAATATATATATAGGAGATTTAAATGCACTTTACTACACGCTATCATGTGACAATATAATTTTGCATCTCCCGTATAATTTTCTATGTACAATAGTTGCATCTCCCATATAATTTTTTTTAATAATAAGTCCATGTAATTCTTAAAAACGTTTTTTAAAAGGGCAATTTTAAGAAACTTTTGAATCAAACAAACATAAAGTTGTTATAGAATTTAATTAAACTGAAGAACATTTGATAAGAAATCATTGATATTAACATGATTTTATCATATGTTTAACTATATTGTATAAATTACTTTTGTTAGGTAAAAAAGCTATTAAAACATAGAACTAGAATTATAAATTAAAATGTTGTCAAATACAACTACAAAGGCTGTAAAGATGATGGAACTAAGAAAGGATGGTTGTTATCTCAATACATATATATTTTTGTCGTTTGATAATTCCGGTTAAAGTTATTACTGCAAAAATAAATATTTAAATCAACTTCTTAAAAATATAACTAAAATTAAACTATGTTTCATAATTGATTAAATATATTTTTGGATAACAACTTATATATTTAAAATATTTGGTATTTTTGTTATATAAACATTTTCGTAAGATTTGAGTATTATTTTTTTGATTCCGCGCTATGCGTCAGTAAAATCTGGACCGGCATTGTCAATTACTTAGAAAGAAAATTTATTTGTGGGATGCATTTAGATTAGCATGGACATTTCTATAGAGTTAGAATAATCCAAATTAATTAAAAGTTGCATTTTT
This sequence comes from Eruca vesicaria subsp. sativa, assembly GCA_932364175.1. NCBI lineage: Eukaryota > Viridiplantae > Streptophyta > Magnoliopsida > Brassicales > Brassicaceae > Eruca > Eruca vesicaria. Next base: position 8,253 of record CAKOAT010056711.1, read on the forward strand.
GGATGTTGGATAGTACTCTTCTTCTGTGTAGAGATCAGTCACGTGGTGGATGGAGACAATTTTGATTCGTTTCACGTGAAGTGTCGGTTCCAAAACCTGGCTGAGAACTAAACCTAAAAAGATCATGTACGATATATGCATATAATAAAATACCTTTGTTTTTCATGCTGCGCAGATTGTAGCTACATTCCATGTGGTGTAAACCATAGCATCGCAGTGTAACGAGTTTTGTAGTGCATATAATAGTCTGTTATTAGTATATAATATTCTTCTTATAGATATGTGCAATTGTTTTTGGCCAAGTGTTCCAAGCATTGCTACGGTAAATATGGTTAGTCTACTCCCAATTCTCTTTTTTTTTGTACTGCAACATAAAACTGACCAACTATGAGACTATATTTGTGTCTTTGATTCAATAGCATGACCAATTAATAACAAGCAACGAATAATCATCTAAACATTTTTTTATTTTTTTAGTTTAAAAACAAGCTAGCAAGCTATCTTTTATATATATGAATCATAACAAGCGGCATATTCACACATGTGAACATGTGGACTCCCTAGGATAGTTTTGAAGTTGAAAAATATAACATAGTTTAAAGTGCAATAAAATTAACAATGTTTTATAGAAAAACGGTTGCTCTCATATCTACAAAAATTATGTTAAAATATTATGCTTGTATCGACTGCGAAAGAAACACAATGGCTGCATCCACTATCAAATTTTTTCTTTGATTATTTTAAGCTCCAAATGGTTGAGATTGAGAGTAAATATTTTAAATGATGAAATCCCAAACCAGTCTAGTTAGCAATCAATTAGTCACCTCTTAAGTTGATACCATTCTAAATGTACAATAGTAATTGTGAATGACGAATTGAGTAAAATAGAATTGTAATAAGAAACAGAAAATAAAAGAAAGTAGTAACCAGTAAGTGTCAACATCAACCATCAGATGTGGATAAAAGACATCTGAAGAGTCAGGACCTCATCACGAGCTCAAGACTAAGATCTGTAAACCTCAAATCTCGACTAATCAACTTTTGTTTTTTGGTTAGATCTCCAATGAGAAGACAGGAACTATTAATAATGGGGTTTTGCTTAGTTGCTTTTTGCGGGACTATGTGCTAGACGTTGACTGGACAGTAATAGTTGTTAACTACTTAGCCATGTGGCATTTAATAAACTCCAACAGCTGTTACCACAGTGAGACCTAATAAAACAAAAACGTGCTTGATTGTGGTTTGGTGATTCTTTTGTCTCCTACTTATAAAATTTCATGTTAAAGGAAAGTAAAACAAATACAATTGTCTCCTTATAAAATTGCATGTAAAGGAAAGTAAAATAAATACAATTGCATGTTATGGTGATTGGATTATATGTGTGTGTGTGTATTCCAAGTCTTATTGGCACCCCTTAAGATAAGGTAACGGTAGATATATTTTCTATATCCTTTTTATAATCACCGAGTTCTTAGAGGAGACCTTTGTTTTTTGACTGAGCTCAAAGGAAATCTTGATATAATTTGTAGACTTACACGAACAAATTCTGAAATTTTTATGTATCTTAACTATTTTTCGAATTATGTACGTTGTGAGTTGTTTATGTATAATATATTTTAAATTTACTGCAAATTATTATAGATCTTGTGAAGTAAACAGAAATGATTTCTCGTCATTAAAAATATGAAGGCAGAGCCTTATATATAACATATACCCAAATATCAGTCAACATTTAAATGTTATATAGGATTTGACGGTCTAATATTAATATATACACATATATATAGTTCAAGAAAGACTTCTTCATTGGCAAATTTGTACATGGTAACATGTTTAAGGTTAGATTCCTTATCAATGTATATATTTCACTGTCGAATTTTCAGTGTTTATATCCCACTATAAAATCGTCAACGGTGTTTATACTCCACGTAAAATCATCAACGGTGTCTATATCCCATTGAAAGGTCATTGATTAATAAAGATGCATCGAGGCTGTAGTTATGCATCTCCATCATCGTAGTTGGATCTAAAAATTTCATGGGTAGGTCAAGTTTCATCATCACTCTACTAGATCAGTATAATATTTACCGGAGTCTTTATCCATATATTATCCTCGTAGACCAATTGCATAGTTGATGAAAACAAAATGAAGATTTATTTCTCGAATCTTAAATTTTAAACAAAACACAACATGGCCAATTGTGAGTTTTAAAGGATTATTCCCATATGAAAGGATATATTTTAAGCAATGGGATTTTATTCTTTATTTGATGATACAGAAAGATAAATAATATAGAGCTATTTTGGATTGAATTTTCCGTCAAATTAATAACTTTATAATTAAATATTAATATATATATATATATATATATATTTTTTTTTTCTTTTTTTTGAGAACCCTAGAAGTAGAATCCCAGTTAAGGATGCTCTAAGTTTCTCTCCTGTACGATCTACATGGGAAGTAAATATCTGGACCATGAACTATACGATCGTACAAGAGAAGACGATAACTAAGTTACGTTGTTAAGGTGAATGATGTGAAAAATGGTGTTTACATGAACATGATGGCATAAATATTGAATAGAAGAGTAAAAAGTACCCTTTTTTTTTTCTTCTCTTGAGCACATATCTAATTTGAAAATGGATAAGTTAACATATATAATACTTAGGACTAAGCATTTTATCAATTAAATTTGATTTGATTTATTATCCGTTTGATCTAATTCAAAAATTTGGATATCCATAAATCGTCTAAATAAAACAAATACTAAAAATTAATAGTCGTTTAAAACGAAACAAATCACAAATACTAAAAGTTTTAAAGACAGATATCTCCTCAGCTCCGGCTTTTATACAAACAAGATATAGATTTTAAATGTATAATTTTATATACTTATTAATATAACATATAATTTTATTTCTAAAATTATTTATAAAAGTATAAAATTAAAATTGAATATAAAATACTTATTAAAACTACAATTTTCTAAAATTTTGTGTTTTATTAAAATTTATGTAACATATGGTTTCACTAATTTTTACTTTTATTGTATATTGTGTAAAATATAGTTTTGAAAAAAAAAATTCTATAGTTTTTCTATATTTATTTGTATTAAAAAAATAGATGATACCTATTTACATTCATATGTCACTTATTTTGTAATATATTTCTCTTGGCGGACCCATTCAGAGAAATGTAGGTTCATATGTGATGGCGGGTAAGAACGTTGACAACTTGATCTAGGGGTTCTTATCGCTCTAGAGACCTGATTTTTGCTATGATGAATTGAATCAAATCGAAAAACATGGAAAATAGAAAGTTCTCTGGTTTTTATTAATCAAATTCTGTAACTTAAATGCTACAACCAAAGGTCATTATATAGCGATCAATCTTCAAAGTCACAACTGACTTAGGATGATCTTTCCAATTCTATAAAGCAAAATGAAAACAACAAATAACTATCGAAAAGGAAATAACAGAAAACTGAGAAAAGAAAATAATGGTAAGACGTCATGGTTGAGGCGGTGTAGATGCTGCTGCATCAAGTCTCCCCAGGTGAGAAGGATTCGAACTCGAATCTGGAGTGGAATCAGGTGGAAAGTATCAAGAAAGGTACTTCACGTTGAACGCATCAGAAGTAGTAATGTCATCAGTGAGTTGAAGACATACGCATTGTCGTTAATACGCTCAATGATCTGCACGGGTCCGATTTTCTTTACCTTCAGTTTATTGTAAGCATGTGCCGATATCCTATCACGAGTAAGGAAAACCAAACAAGATCGCCGACTTCAAAGATAAGACATCGTCGACGTGAATCTGCAGCAACTTTGTACTTAGCAACACTGGTATCCAAGTTTGCTTTTGCTTGTGCATGAGTATCTAAAATATTATCAACAAAAGCTTCACCACCGGCATGGATTCGAACTCAAACGGGTAGAGAAGAAAGTTCAAGTGGTCCGCGAGGAATTGTCCCATAAATGACCTGGAAAGGACTGAAACCTGAGCTCCTGCTAAGGGCATGGTTGTGTGGAAATTCCGCCTGAGGGAGCTTGGCGTCCCATGTCTAGATCAAAGTGCCGACCAAACACCGTAAAAGATTGCCCAAATAATGATTGGTAACTTCAGTCTGGCCATCCGTTTGAGGGTGAGTAGTACTCATATCAAGACTAGTATCAAGTAACTTCCATAGAGAATGCCAAAAATGTCCAAGAAAACGAGAATCACGATCCAAAACAATCGAAAGTGGCAGACCGTGTAGCCGGTAAACTTCGCAAAAAAAAAAAGTCGCTACTTGGACGGCGTCAGTCGTTTGTTTGCAAGGTCAAAAGTGTACCATCTTGGAGAACTGATCGACGATGACAAAATTGAATCATAACCTTTTGCGTTCACGGAAGACCCATGACGAAGTCCATACTTATGTCTGTCCATGGTTGAGTTGTGACCAACAAAGGAAGATATAAACCAACGTTTGAAACTTGTCCCTTTGAAGTCTGACACGTGACACAATGTTTGACGAAGCGTTCCACATCACGAGGAAGAGATGGACAAAAATAAGATGTAGATACTAAATGTAGTGTGAGATCACGTCCTATGTGGCCCTCGCCATGAAGTTCAGAGATGAGCTGAAGACGGAGGCTACACTCTGGAATGCACAGCCGGTTATCACGAAACAAGAAACCATCGTGAAGAGAGTAAGAGGAAGATGTACCAGCCACAACAGACTCCTATATTGGCCCAAAAAACAATCATTTGGATAAAGCTATGCAAATGTACTAAACCTAGGCACAAAGACATGAAGCACTGATAACAAAGAGTGACGTCTTCTGAGAGCATCTGCGACCCTGTTAGTCACGCCAGATGTGTGCTTTATAACAAAAGTAAAATGTTGAAGATAGGAAATCCAAGATGCATGGCGAGCTGAAACCTTATCTTGATTACCGAGATGTTTAAGCGCGCCATGATCCATATAGATCACAAATTCTTTATGGAACAAGTACTGATGCCAATGCTTGATAGCTTGGACGACCGCATAGAATTCAGTGTCATATATGCTATAACGAAATCGAGCACATGATATATTTTCACTAAAGAAGGAAATAGGACAATAGTGTTGACTGGGAACTGCACCAATTCCTGTATTTGAAGCATCACAATGAAGTTCAAAGACTAGTGTGAAGTTGGGAAGAGCCAAAATAGGTGCGAAACTGAGCTTTTTCTTGATGATGTTGAACGCGTTGGTTACTGCGTCTGTCCACAAAAACGTACACGTCAATATGAAATCTGTAAGTGGAGCCATTACTAGTGGCTAAATATTACTGGTGGGAAGATAAAAAACTACTGAACACGAAAGATCCAATGGTATTGAGTGCGATTGAGGAGATGAAGTAACTGCAAAGCAATTCGAGATGTATAGCCATTTCGGAGAAAGAGAAACAATCAAGGTTCTGGGTTTGAGGACGCAGATGGACGCTTCATCTCCAGCCACAGCCTTTTAGATAAATTAACTAAGTTGTGGATAATATATTAAAATTTAAAAATTATTTATATAATTATATTAATTAATTTAAAACTTCAGAAAGAAACTAAATTTTAAATGTAAACTACAACTAATAATATAGTTTTAAATATTATCCACAGTTTAGAAACTTTATTCCTATAGCTTAAAATAAAAAGAGAAATTTTAAAATTTATTCTGATCAATTTTGAAGTTTTTTTAAATTTTCATTCGGACTTATAAATAGTTTGGATATTAAAATGAGTGCAGTTCTAAAATTAAGTGTATTAAAATAAATAAATAATTAATTTAGGTATGAAAATGGATAATAAAAAAAGTTTAGGTATTAAAATGCTTAATCATATTTAGTTGATGTATTTTCATGGATTTTTTTCAATAATAAATTAATAAAAGTACATATATCTTATTAAATTAAACATAAACTTAAACAATTCAATGGACATAATATTACAAAAATACTTTTAAAGAAATAAAATATTAAAATGTATAATCTGTGCATAGCGCAGAGAAATGATCTAGTATTATTAAATTGAATATAACAAATAATGCTTTGATTATTTACATATAATAATTTCATATTTTCAAACTCTAAATTTGTTAAAAACTATGTAAAATGATTGTTGCAGCTTCTGGTGATTGATCGATTAAATTACTTTGAATTTATAAAATAAAAAATTCTTAGGTGTTAATTTTTTTTAATAATCGGTATGTGTAAATATGTCATGGTCAAAAATAAATTATTTGATTAATTTCCAAAAAAATCTATTTATTTGACCAAAAAAAATCTATTTATTCTGGTGTCAGCATGATCAAATTAGACGGGACCACGTGACACTTGATGGGAACGCACCAGCGCCCAAATAAGTAATGACCAAAAGATATCCAAAGCAAGCCATCAAGGAAGTCACCTAAGGGACCCGGCTACACGTGTACAGGGTAGTGGGACTCGCACTCGATGGTTTCCAAACACAATATCTGAATTTTCATTTGTTTATAATATTACTTTTTAAAATGTTTTAACTTTCTTGCAACTATAAAATCAGTCCATCCCCTTACTCTCCAATCATACATTCAGTCTCATTTTATAAACTTCAAATCAGGCTTAGATTTATATCCTAAATGGGTAAGTTCTTATGTTCTTATTTTTCTTATAATGAATTCTTTGTTCTTGCAATGTATTTATACATGTTACTGATATGTTATCTTTTCTCTGTTTCAATCTTATTTCTTCAGTGAGATTCATCAAAGAGAATATTACTAAAATGTTGGAGACAAAGATCATCTCTAAGTCGGAAGTTTTATATGCCGGAGGAGACGACGGAGACACGTCCCCGGCAACCAAAGTTTTTCAAGATTTTCAGATCAAGGAAAAAAACGGAGGAGGAGGGCTAGTAAGATCATGGGTTGATTCCATGAGAGCATGTTCTCCTACTCATCTCAAACCTTTCGACAACCAATCTTCTTGGATCGTAATGTCTTCTTGCTTACCTCTGTTTTTTTTTCATTGTAAGTATTTTATTAACGAGATAATTGGGACTTTGTAGAAAGAACATCCATCAGCTTTGAACATGTTCGAAGAAATACTTCATGAATCAGAAGGCAAACAAATCGTCATGTTTCTTGATTACGATGGTACTCTCTCCCCCATTGTTGATGATCCTGATAGGGCTTTCATGTCTAACAACGTATGACTCCATTTTCTTAATAAACTTTTCAGAATTATTTTCAGATTAGCGAAAAACACTGTACAAGATGTATTTTTATGTTTGATATAGCAAAACATCAAAGAAAATAACGCGGTAACGAGTAAAATAACAAAATATTTCCTAAATCGCATAACTACATATGAATTCTTTGTTTCAGATGCGAAACACCGTAAGGAAACTTGCAATGTGTTTTCCAACAGTCATAGTTAGTGGGCGATCTCGAGAGAAGGTATTATATATATAAGCTTTTATCTCTTTGAAAATCGTTTTTTTGGGATAATAAATTGTTAGTTCTTTATTTTGACGTATTCACAATTAGTTAACCAAAACAAAATTATGTTCTTTCAGGTTTATAGTTTTGTTAAATTAACTGAGTTGTACTATGCTGGAAGTCACGGTATGGACATCAAAGGACCAGATCAGAATTCCAAATACAAAAAAGTATGAATACATCATACATGTCTAGATAATAGTGTACAGAAAACATAGTCTATATAATAAAGGTTTTTTCTTCTAATTTTCATTTTTCACTCATTTCTTAAACACAATCCAGAAAACCCAATCTCTTCTTTGTCAGCCCGCGACGGAGTTCCTTCCGGTGATTAGTGAGGTGATATTCTACCCCAATGAACTATGATTTTTTTTCTGTAAATTGTATCAATTTTATATTATTTTTTTCTTTTTCTAGGTGTATACAAAACTAGTCGAGAAAACAAAATCGGTTAAAGGAGCCAAAGTAGAAAACAACAAGTTTTGTGCTTCTGTTCACTTTCGATGCGTAGACGAAAATGTATGGACAAAATAAATCATATAATATCAAATTTCTTATAAGTAATAAGAGATATGTTAGTACGTTCGTTCGTTATGTTCAGATACACTCAAGTTGATTTATTATGTCTGTGTCAATATGATTTAAAACAACTCACCACTTATATATAAATGATGAACCAACAGAAATGGAGTGACTTGGCCCATCTAGTTCGATCAGTTCTGAAGAACTACCCCAAGCTCATGCTTACGCAAGGAAGAAAAGTAAGTTTAGTTAACAAAATTAGAGAGAAAATATTATTTTCATAAGTAGTGGATGTCTCTTAGCTAAATAAGGTTTTGTCTTAATCATGATTATTTACTTTTTCGGTCTGATTTAATTTCAGGTGTTGGAGATTCGTCCAATCATTAAATGGGACAAAGGCAAAGCACTTGAGTTCTTGTTAGAATCCCTCGGTAAAACTTTATGTAATTGACGATTGTAGATTCATTGTTCACAAACTTCATATAGTGGTGGGGTATAAAAGACAGTCTCGTAGTCCTAGTGGTTTAGATGTTAAAATTTCTTATTTATTTTCACTAATTAAATGAGTATTGGACGTGCGTAGGATATGAGAATTGTACCAATGTTTTCCCTATATATATTGGAGATGATCGGACCGACGAAGATGCCTTTAAGGTATATATTTCTTAATGTCTCGACAAATAATTTATTCAAAGCTATTTAAAATATATAGTTTACATTAATATTTATATAAATATTGATTGAAGTGACATATTGTAACAGATTTTGAGAGATAAAAGACAAGGTCTTGGGATCCTTGTATCCAAATACGCGAAGGAGACCAATGCTTCTTATTCTTTACAGGAGCCAGACGAGGCAAGTTCTCTGATTCTATACACATAACACATAAATATTCTGTATTTTCATGGTCTACTGTGGATCTGTGATTATTTATCATTTTTAACTTGGTTTAATAGGTTATGGATTTTTTGGAACGTATGGTGGAATGGAAAAAGTTAACAAGTGGGGAATGAAGAGTTTACAAGTACAGGGGAATCATTTATTTTTATTTTTGTAAAAAGGAGAAGCATTTTCTTTTTTACTTTTTGTTATTTATTAAGATTCTAACGTATCATGATTAAAAAAATAAACAAGAAGACAAATCGAGGTTCTTGATCCTTTCTCCATCTTGTGTTTTGTGACTAGTCCCTGGTTGCTATCAATGCGAATCTTCAAACTGTCAATATATAATTTCATGGAGAATATATACTTCTCTGAAGCCCGAACAAATATATTCGGAATCTAATCAATTTTCTTACATAAAATCATGTACAGTACAACTTCTACAAAATAAGAATGTTTAGACTATAATATCGATGATAGCCGCGCACACGTACGGAGTGAGTTTTTATATGTTTGTTCGGTTTTAACATTTTATAACACTATAATTTTTATCGATTGTAAAATAACGAATAAAATGTTGGTCTCTTAAATATATCATATGTCAGGGCATTCGGAGATCCATTGGTTTTGGTTTGATTGATTCGAATTTTTTAAATTTTCGGTATTATGTTTTCAGACTGATTCAGGTTTTACCAATTATCGGATCGATTTCAATTTGGTTTCTTTCGTATTCGGTTTGGATCGAATTGTAACCAAAATCTGAAATCATTCATACAAATACTTTTGAAACCTCAAAATTGACAAAACAATTGTCAAAATATTCAAATTATTCGTAAATCTAAAATTAGTTAAACTATATAAACTAACTAAATGATCTTCAAAATAAAAGGTAATATAGAGTACATTCAAAAAATAAAATCTGCGCGGGTTATGATCTAGATCCGTGCGGGTTATTTTGTACGCCTCATAGAATAACCCACAAATTTTTTTACTATAAAAACGTCAAGCATAATTTGTAATAATATAACCAAATATTATAAATATTAATTAACTTTTAGTATTTTACTTTTAAGTAAATATTTTTTTGTATCCAAGTAAATTTATTTTGATTCTTATTTATGTTTTCTTTTGAAGAAAACATAAACATTATTTGTTAAAAATTGAAATTGTTTTTTATAATTAATAACAAATCAAAAGTTTTAATTGTAACCAAGATTTTCTGTTTTAAAAAAAACATATAGTGGGGATATTCCTAAAGAATAAGAAGGTATATATATAAATTAAATTTTATTTAATATTTGAATGTGGATATATATCTAACTTCCTAAACATGAAGTATAATTATCTTCTTATTAATTATAAGATACCGAAATATCAGTAACTTTCTAAAGAATATATACCCGCGAAATATCATATCATATCATAATAAGACTAATTAGACATATAATATTATATTAATAATGTGAGATAGATTAACCATAGATGCCATGATGATTTCAGAGACAGATTTAATATCGACATCACTCCAATCATCAACTTGGTATCTGGTCAGTCGCTTCTCTTTCTTTGGATCAGTAAGAGCAAGAGCAAGCTCATCATGCGCCACCCTGAAAATACAATTGGATGATACAAATAAAATAGATGTTTTATAGTATAAAAACTCATTAATAGAGTATTTAAGAAGCTTACATGTGTTTAAAAGAAAGAGCTTTGGGTAATTCAGGATTGAAAAGGATAAGGGATGCATCAAATGCATTGGTTACCTGAACTTCTCCTATAAAACATAAGCACTATAAAACATAAGCATATGATAATAACATATACATTAGATACATATGCTATTTAATTAAAATAAAAATAGAATTTTTGGTTTTATGTTGTTCAAACCTTTGTAAAATCATATTTTTGCAAACCGGAGCAAGCACATAAATATTAGTATCATTTTTTTGTTGGCGATGTTCTTCTAGCTGTTCAGCATATTTACCCCACAAACAACATGCAATGCTTTGACCACTGAAATTATAATTCAATAAAATAGAATCAATAAGCAACACAATACGATATAAAGGGTCAAAATATCTCTTTTAATAGATTAACTTACTTGATATCCATCAAGCGGAATTCGACTTTCTTCTTATCCATGCCGAAACCTGGACAGTTTGGATGTCACGAAGACTGATCACTTGACCAATGACATTGAAAAAAACATATTAAACATTAGCACTGAAAACCCCAAAAATAATAAAAATATGATTGATACACTAACCAATTAGAAAATTCGTTTTGAGGGTTCCATTTCCAATCTTTTCAAACCCAGTAAAACTCAAGAAGTTATCATCACACACAAGAATTTTTTTTGTTATCTCAGTATCCTCAACGATAGAAATCTTGAATGCATGATTCGTTGGACGATACTGTCCCGTAGCAGGAGTCACCGAAAACGTTTCTTTTAGTACATTGAATGTAATTCCTCTTGCACGTACAGTGGATTATATCACCCTGAAACAAAAATTGATTGTAAAACTTAGTACGTAAATGCATATGGTTATTATAAATAAATAAAAACGAAATCCTCTCAGAGTTTCATCAGTGAAGATGTCCATCCTAAATCCTAAGATCTTGATATAGTGAACTATGCATTAAGAGTACTTCTAATAAATGGGTATCAATTCTCTAGCAATCCTATTTTGGGGCTAATTCATCAGAACTATAGAGAACCCTAATCTTAACAGGTGGATCTATTCAGACATGAAGTTTGTCACAAAAGTTATAGATGAATAGATGTAATAGAATAAAAAAAAAACAAAACCAATAGAGTTCCAGAAGGACTCTGATGGAGTTCCTCTATTCTCTCCTAAAACTTAGAACAATGAATCAAAGAAAGCATAACCGTGAAAGTGGCTTAGAAAACATATATAAATAGGATTTCTGGTCGTCTAAGGGCATTCTGGTAATTTATGGTTGCTTCTAGGCTTCAGTTGCTCATAAAATATGCTCGGCCTGTATTTTGGGATCCCCATCGATTGATACAAATGGTGCTGCATCGATCGATTTTTCTTTATTTTCTCGACAGCTTCTTCTCGCGAGGCAGACTGACCTCTCTGTAGTAAAATGAGAATACCTTCTACTACAGGATGCTGATTAACCTCAGACCGGTGGGATTGGAAAGTTAACTAAAAGCTCTATCCTTTGTCAAAATATGGGTTTAGTCCATCCATAGCTAAATATCTGACACGAAAGAAAACATGACTCATCTGTGCAGTCGTGCACTAAAAAAAGCTTTAAAAATACTAAAATCATCATATTTCTCCAGAACATACCTAAACCTGTAAATATTCTAAAAATACTCTATATCGTAATAAATATATCCTAAAACACTTATATACCATGGTTGAAAATGGGTCAAATTCATGGTATATCATTTATTCTTGGAGATCCAACTGCAGACATCAAGCTACGTACTAACACGAAAGAAAACAAGACATGAGACTTGGCTCCGGTGATATGAGAGCCACTGGAACCGATTCACTACCATCAGTTTTGCTTTTTTTCAGAGAGGAGAAGGAAATTCTAGAGAAATATGCAATGTTTACAATGTGTTGTTTTGCAAGTGTGGATCTAAAATCTTAAAATGATATTTAATTTATAAATGGAAATGTATGTACTTCCACAGTCTAGTGTCTGTATGTTGGATGATGCTCCAAACTGCTTGGTGACATGTGGAAGCATGTGGCTCATATAGGCACATGCCCAAATTATAAGGGGCAAAATTTCGATCACCGATCCTTTTACCTGAATAATTATCATCTCTGACAAGTCTGAATTAAAGGTAGAATTTTTAACAAGTATATTGAGTGGATTGTGAGTTATCAAACAACATATAAAACAAAATTTAAAGAAATCAATAAACAACTTTTTAATTTTAAATGAACTTCTTATGTAGTGCTGCTGCCAAGTGCGAAAAAAAGTAGGGAAACATAAAGAGAGGGGCATAGGCGTGCGTTCCAGTCAACAAACCATGTGAAATTATATGAATACAAATAAAGATGGTTTGTATTGTTGGTCAAAAAATATAGGTTTGTATTTTAGAAAAAAAATTGAATAAATATTTGCTTTTAACATTAATATGGGTTTAAGGGATTATATACATATCTTATGACCATATACAGAAAATATGTATGTTTACAAACATAATTATTTAATTGAACTTTATTTGGTAAAGAAAATACATATCAAATAAAGTAATAAGAGACAAAAATATGGAAGCAAAAAAATATATGAAAAATACGTCTGGTTAAATTGTTATAATTAATTTAGAAGAAACAATGAATATTACATATAATAGACATAATATTTTAGCCACTTTACTATTATAGACAGTTAGTGAATTATAGTTGTTTGTTATATGTTCTATTTTTTTCTTGTTTTTACTCAAACATATTTATTAAATTTAAAATGATTGAAAATATACTAGCTCTGATGAAATATAATTTTTTTTCTTAAAAAGCTTATTTTTCTAGCTTAACCAAATTAATACTTACTGGTACTGTTTATGGTATTTTATGAACTACTATTTTATGATATTTAATAAAATTTTAATTGTATCACAGAGAAAGTAGGTTAGACAGGTTCTACATTATAAAAATTGTATTACTTAATTTTATACTGCTTCTTACTTAAAACAAGTTATTGCAGTCCCAATCGAAAAATGTCCCAAACTCTTCCACTGAAATATATATTGAGGTCATATTCAAATTAATCAGAGAAGCACATATAATATTAGAGGAAATATATTCCAAAATGGACAACAATGATGTTATCATGATTAAGAATGTGAAAGTTCTACAAAGGTTCCCTGAATAAATAATTGGACCTATTTGTTTCACTTTCTAGAGGAATATCTTTATACACAATTATTGTTTCTCCACTTTGGTTTTGTGAAAAACTGAAAATGACTACTCAACCTTTTCTTGGTATGTAGCAGTGGCTAAAGTAATGGATTCCTTACGTCTTTTTGATAAATTAATAAAAATCACAGAGAATTTTTATTTAGAAAAGAATCATAGACATTTAATATAATATTTAATGTTTATTAGAAAATCAGCGACATTTTTAGCTCACGAAATAACATCGTACTTTTTTTTTAATGTGCAGTGGAATTCAAGAATCCACGGAGTATAAGTTTGTTCTTTTTTTGGTAAAAGTATTAGTATTAATTTGTTTTTGAGTAGAAATAACCTTCGTAATCTACTCTATTAAAATAGAGTCATTATTTTTATCTACTGATACAAGTTGTCATTTAAATTTGGATCCTTTCTAGAGTGTTACAAATAATACAAGTTATATTTACTCTATTAAAATATAGTCATTATTTTTATCAACTGATACAAGTTGTCATTTAAATTTGGACCCTTTCTAGAGTGTTACAAATAATACAAGTTATATAGTTGATTAAACCGTATTACTTAAATTAAACCGGCGGTTATTTACGGAATAGAGTTTTGGGCTTACTTTTGTTTTTATGACATTTAATTGTTTGGTTTTTGGGCTTAGTATTAAAGAAAAACTCCAAAAAGCATTAAATAAACTTTCCACATTAATGGATCAAAAGTCAGTTACTATTTTCAGGCCCAAAAATATTTAATATTTACAACAAAACAAAATTATCTATTATTAATCACTTATTTTAATCATGTACTTTAAAACTTGTTAATATTTTTTAGCCCAAAAATATTTAATATTTCAACAGAACAAAATTGTCTATTATTAATCACTTATTTAAATCATGTACTTTAATCATGTTAATATTTTTTTTATTTTAAATAACAATCCCTCTATCTTGATAAATTTTAATGGTAACTTTTAAATAATTTATTGTTTTATTTTTCTTAAATAATTTACAGATTAAAAAAAATGTAAAGCAAAAACCAAAAACCAAATCTAAAAACTAAAATCCAAAACCAAAAGCTGAAAACGTACGTTATATTTTTTGCTTTTTTTATTTACAAAATAAACTATTTCAAAAAATTTAGAAAATTATTTTGTCATCTATTCAGTTTTAAATTACATGTTCGATTAATTGAGATTTGTTTGTTGGTAATATCAGTTCAAACTAACTCAGCGGGTCTAAAAATAAAAACCCAAACCAAAAGATGAAAATCAAAAATAGAAACTTAAAAACTAAAAACTAAAAACCACAATTTAAAACAAAATCTAAAAAGAAAAACTGAAACTAAAAACTAATGAAAAACAAATATCACCACAAATTTTGGTAAACAAATTTTATACCAAAACATTCTTTAAATTAAGACAAAACCTAATTATATAAATTTTTAATCATAAAAAATTTAGTTTTAAAATTGGGCATATTATTCAATGAAACTATAATATATAGAAAAGTTCAAAATTTTGAACGAAAATGTTATATTTACATATAAAGTTTGTTTTCTTTTTTTTGAGAAAAGGCATAACATATAAAAGTTATCAATCTACAGTGACACTTAATATCGGACTGTATAACAGTTTTGGCCTAAAGTTAAGATGTGTTCTGGACTGTTAAATCATGCAACCATACGAACGTAACTGGATAGATAATTAAAAGATACGGGATCGTCACAAACACCAGCCGTATAAAGAATTTCGTTTAGCTAATACCATACCTAGATAGAATTGCCACTGCCATATTATAAAATCACTCAAATCCACCACCAATAGCTCTTTCAAAACCAACAAAAATAGTGTAAACATATCCAATAGGTCTGTTCGGCGGACAAGCGCTGCAGCAACAGTGGCGATCAATATTTACAAGGCAAATTGAAGAATATAGGTTAAGGCAAACTGTTCAGTCTCCGGATTAAACAGCGGCAACGTCCAGCATTAAATTAAGTCGTCGGCGTCTTTTTTCTCTCACCATCGAAATGCCGCAGCTTTGATCTCTCCGTTTTTATGTGTATTATTTTACCGCCAGATGCTGCCGCAGCGTTTGTCCACCGAACAGGGTTAATGACATACTAAAAAAACAAACGCAATTCTTTAATTTTATTTCAAGAAAATGAACGTCGTCTATATAAAGAGGAAATACATTAAAACCATCACAAAAGCTACTCTACATACATAGAATCTTCGGACAAGTGATTTAAACTTAAACAATGCATGTATACAAATAAAAATGAGTCTAAAATACATAAAATAGTTTTTTCAAATATAAAATTTTATTTCCACATCCCCAACGGGGGATAAGCTACAAATACAACCATAAAACTGAACAAAATCGGTACAATCACACGACAAAACTATTTGAAATCCAAAAGACTACACTGCCAATCTGCCGACAACAGCTCCGGATCTGACTTCATCAGCGTTGCCTAGCAGAGCGCATCCCATTCTCATCCACGGTTGATTTTGCTGCACAATACAAAACTATTGATTTTACATACAACAGTTTGATCCTTTAAAAAAAAAAAACTTAAATTAAGACAAAACCTATATATATTCATATCATATATGATCGATATATGGACATCCATGGCTTCCTTTGTTGATAATTAGTCTTATTTCAACCGTTTGACATCAGCTGCATCATCTTCCGTCCATCCTTCAATATAATTGTTGGAGGTTCATGTCTTTGTGCTTCTGCTCGCACATCAGATATCGACGACATGTTAACTTATTCATCTTCGTATTGTTTGCGCAAAGAACGAGATATCGAAAATAAAAGATCTTTTTACTCTTCATGTATATATTCCTTAAAATGTAAATGCATGTCATTCCAGTACCTGGTTAGCTAGTCACCATTTTCACTAGTTAAAAACATTTTGTACGCTTTCATCTTTAGTTGTGCAATGATATGTGCGACCATAATAAACATTTCTAACTTAAAATGTAAAAGACTTCCTTATAAATTCATAATTTTCATCAATGTCCTCCAAACTCCTTGGTAGCAATACAAGCCCATACATGAAATGTACCAGTTACCTTCCAGGAACCAGTTATAACAATGATACCATGCACAATTGAATGATACAGGGGATGAGAAATATTATGTGATTTCGTGTTGTAGTCGAGTCCCTAAAATTTTCCTTAATCTTTGGAAATTGAGAAACATCTTACTCGATATATTGGTTTCACAATGAGTTGTTTTGAAATTTATTTAGTTTTACAAAGAGTGTATTCTATATTTTTAACACAACATTTGAAATAAAAGTCCAGTCTTAACTTATTGTTCTAATGTATTAATTAGATTTTGACACACGCAACCGCACGGATTTTATTTTTATATACATAAATATTTATTATAGTGACGTTAGTTATATATCTAAATGTTTATAAAACTATTCTAAACTCAATAATTTTATAATTCACATGTTAATAACAATTGTTTCAATCATTATATTTATTTTCTTAGATTTTCATTTGATTATTAAACACTACAAGAAAACTGTCAGATACCAACGACAAAAACCGTCAGGATTCGGTCAGGAAACAACGATTCCGATGAAATCCAGACGAAAACGGCCGTCGGTATGATTTCGTCGGGAAACAAAAATCCATCAGGATTTTGTCGGGAATTTCCGACGGCTTACAGACTGATACAATTCCGACGAAATTGTATTTAGTTTTACAAAAGTGTATTCTATATTTTTAACACAGCATTTGAAATAAAAGTCCAGTCTTAACTTATTGTTCTAATGTATTATATAGATTTTGACATACGCAACCGCACACGGGTTTTATTTTTAGTTTTATATACATAAATATTTATTATACATGATTAGTGAGGTTAGTTATATATCTAAATGTTTATAAAACTATTCTAAACACAATAATTTTATAATTTACATGTTAATAACAATTGTTTCAATCATTATATTTATTTTCTTAGATTTTCATTTGATTATTAAATAAACTAATATATGAATAAAATCATGTTTGAAAATTATTTTATATTAAATTTATACTAAATTAGTATTTTTTATGTTTATTTGGATAATATACTATTGTATATATAAAATTTTATAAGTTAATTTTATACATGTATTATATAATTACTAATGTTAACATGTTCTACCAGAATATTATATTTTTAATGTTTTCTATTTATGAAAATAAAATAGATTAGTTTATCCATTTAATACAATTTTACTATAGTAATTTTTTTAATATGGTACATAATGATTTTATAAAATATAGATAAAATGATAGAATGCATTTTTATTTTATAAAAGATAACTAAATACATGTATTAATGTATAATTATATTCTATACTATTTCGAAATTAGTGAAATATTTGCATAATTTTCTAAAAGTTAAGATCTTGTTAAATATTTTCAAAATATACTGTATTTTGTAATTTTGAATATATATTTATATTTAATATAAAAAGATATGAAAAGATATATATATATATATATATATATATATATATATATATATATATATATATATTATTAAAACTGAATTACATTTTGGTACGGTTTGGAAATGATGATAGCAGAATAAATGAGAATTGTTTGAAAACATGAATAACAAATTAAATATTTCTTTTTATTTAGACATTTATCCATTGCATTTACAATAAATTAAATATTTTCTTTTTGTATTCTTTTTTATTTACAGATTATACCATTACATTTAAAATTAATTTATAATATACATTTTAAATATATAATATATATTATATAAAATAAAGTTTAAATATATTATTACCTTATTTAATTTAGTGAAACATAAAATTTTTAGAGTTCAATTTTCAAAAAAACAATTTATCATAAACTCAGTGATAATTATAGAAAACTAATACAAAACTTTATTTTTTAGTACGTTGTTTCATTTTAAAATAATTTAACAAAAACAACATGTTAATATATGAATAATACAATTACATCAAACTGTATCAAATAATAAAATTTGTAATATAATATTATGTACAAATAAAAAACTATTATTATATTATAAAATAATATATTCTACTCTATATGTAAATTATAAAACATAAAAATATTTTTTTTTTATAAAATCAACGGTTTATGAATTAACGTTGAACACAAGTTAAATCAAACACCCGTACAAATGTGTGAGTTAAGTTCTAGTTATGATTAAAGTAGTTACAAATATTTTTATTATTATATTTTATAAAATACATATAATAAAGTTTTCTAATAATGGTCCATTTTAAAAAAACACATACACATGAATTAAGGTTATGACTTCTGTTTTTATATATAAATTAAAGAAATATCAAAAGATATTATGATTAAAGTTGTTACAAATATTTTGAAATACATATAATAAAGGTTTCTAGTGATGGTCTATTTAAAAAAAAAATCACACATGAATCAAGGTCATGACTTCTGTTTTAATATATAAGATTAGAAAGAAAAAATATTTAATAAAATAATAAAATATAAAATAGAACTTTAAAATGATATTTAATATATGTAAATATTTCAAATGACACTTTTTGTGAAATAGAGAAAGTGTATGTCTCAATAAAAAAAATAAACTATCGTTTTTCTACGTTTTTGAACATTATAGCTTTATTTATAGTGTTACAGAAAAGCTTATTTATATTTATTGGAGAAATATACTTCCTCTATTTCATCAAAAGTATCATCTGAAAATTATATAATAAAGGTTTCTAGTGATGGTCAATTTAAAAAAAAAAAAAGTTTACAGACACTTGTTTACAAGTACCATTTACAATTCAATGTAATTTAATATCAACTAGATTTTGATCCGCATAACCGCGCAAGTGTTTAATTTTTTATAAATATATTTATAGATATTTGTTTTACATTATTAGTGGTATATATTTTAATGTTAATTACATATTTAAATAGAATTTTAGAAATTAAGATCTTGGTAAAATCTTGTTCAACAAATTTTTTAGAAACATTAACATATATATATATATATATATATATAGTGAAAAGTTTTGATATATATATATATATTATTAAAACTTAAATACAAAATAGAACTAAATATATTTTTAAAAAATTTATTATATCTTTTTCACTTTTATTAAATATTTTATTAATTGTTTCTTTCCAAATAACTTGACATGATTTATTTAAATATATAAACAAATTGCCTATTTAAATTTTTATTGTATTTTTACATTTTTCACTCTTTCAAATTGTTTTATTATTTGACATTATTAATAAATAAATATTTTTATACATTTTTACTTGTTATAAATTGTTATTACATAATAATATAATTTCAAATTTGGTAAAATAAATTAATAATTTGAAATATCAAAAAAAATTAAATAATCAAATAGATAACCCCCTTCAAAGTATTTTTTTTTTGTTTCTACATTATGCATTTAAAATATTTTTAAAATTTATTTAGCTATACAATAGAATAGATACTTGTTTAGGATCATTTATATTTCCTAGTTGTGTTTAAAATATATAATTTATCATCTTCAATTTTAGTATATAGAACGATTTTATAAATAAATATATTATTATATTCAAATAGTTTAGACTTTTTATTTTAGTAAATGTTATACATGGTTTATGTTAAACTCCTTTTAATGATGAATCATATTTATAATGAAAGATTTTTGAAAAATAAAATAAGTTAATGTATATAATTTTTAATAAATAATTCATATAGTACTTTTATTTAGTAAAATATATACTACAATTAGAAAGTTTATGAAAATATCCTATTTTTTATAATAAAGTAATTAACATTGATTTGAACAAAACTATAGTACTAATTACAAAATTAATTAATGCATTATTATATAATTATATTTCTGACAAAAAAATATATTTAAATTATTTTGTAAGATTTTGTTGGATTCTTTCAACAGGATATATATAGTTAAAAATAAAAATAAAACAATTTTATAGGTGAATTTGTTATATGTGTTAATTATATAAGATGTGATATTTTAATTATACCAACATGTTAATGAGAATAAAAGGAAATATGATTTCCTAAGAAAGGTCCATTTAAAAAATATACACATGAAGTGAAGTCATGATTTATGTTTTAATATATAAGATACGTAGATGTAAAGTATAATGGTTAGTTATAATTTGATTACCAAAGTGAATAAATAAAGAAAACACTTCCTAAATTTTTGGATGGGAATAAATAAGGGAATTGAAATATTGTTAAGATGCAAATACAAATATTGATGTAACCAATTCTCTAAAAGGAATTCGATTTTTTTTAAAAAAAATCACACATGAATCAAAGGTGTGACTTATGTTTTAGTATAGAAGATGGGTTGAAATTTTAAAACACCTTTAAAACCACCTAAGAGCACCCCCATCAAGGGATGATGGGGGGAGTTCACACGCAAACCAAAAAAAAAATATTAAAATCAGATTTCTATGAACCCATCTCTCAAAAGTTCACTGCGGTGAACCCCGATGACTCCGGGTTCACCACGTGTCAGTTAGTGATTGGTCCATTATTAATTTTTTTTTTTAAAGTAAACGAAATTTTTTTTATTTTTTTATTTGTGTGAACCCCCAAGGGAGGTTTCATCAATGTGGTTGCTAAGTGTTCTATAAAATGTTAACAACCTCATTGTTGAGTATTCACAGTTGAATTTTCTTTTCAACACCTCCGGGTGGTCTAAAGAAGAAAAAACACTTTGTTTCTTCTGAATATAAGCAGACGATGTCAAAAGTTGACTGACCATAAGATCTAATTAATCTAATTTTACATGTAGTCTCCAAAATAAGGATGCATTATAAAAGAAACAAGAAGCTCTGTCTATTGTGTCCTTGTTCAGGTTTTCTTTTGTCGCTCAACAATAGTGTAAAAACAAAGACATTTGGAGAATAAGTAAAAAATAAACAATTGAACATTGCATCATAAGTATAAATAATTAAATCACACTGTAACTCTAACGACACAATCACCTTATATAATATAGACTGTCAGTTCTTGAACTCACTCTCACAATTCTCCGACACAATCTCGACCTTCTTGGCATCTAACAATCCCTTAACCTTAACATCGCAAGTCACCACCAATTCTTTGTTCTTTTTCACTGGTCCTGCTTCATAATCCGCCTTTAGCTCCATAATCAGCACCAAACTCACCGGTTGTTTCGTTCCCCTAGGTGGCATAACGGCGTTCTTGGTCGACCCATTGAGCTTTACATTGACGTTGTCGGATCCAGACGCGGCTAGGGAAATCTTTGGGAATTTCCCGCGTCCTATGTTCTTGTTCTTGTAGGTCAACGAAACCACACCGTTATTTTTCATCATATAGCTTACCCCCATGTTAGACGTTGGATTCTCAGCTCTTAACGTGACCTCGAAATAACTAGGTTTTACAGTTAATCTCTCCACTGCGAAAACTGGAAGAGTGGGGCTGAAAACGAGATGAAGGATAAGGGTGATTGCACCAAGGATGAACCCAAAAACGATCAAGATGATAAAGAACCACATAAGACGTTTAGAACAGCCATTCTTTTTGTTTTTGTCCGGGTTATTACGGAGTTTCTCGACGTATTTTGCATGCTCAGGAGGAGGAGTCCAATAGACTTGATCTCTCGGTACCTGGACAACGTAAGTCTCTAGCTCAGGGATTGAATGGGGAGGAGGGAGAGACCGGGAAGGTGTGTCCAGGATTGGAGAGAGATTTAGAGAATGATTACGCCAATGGTGTGGTGGAGGATCTTGAGAGGGCAATGCCGAGAGACTCGAGGTTGGACGGTGCCAGGCGGAAGGGGGATCGTCGGATTTGTCATCGTCCGATTCATGGAAGGTGCCGGAAGGAGGAAGCCGTGGCCCCTCCATCGGAGAAAGGTGGGACTTACAGAATGTGTGGTGGAGATTGGCTTAGAGGGAGCACGAGAAAGAATTGTGAGAGGATGCGAAAATTAGGGTTTGCATGAGAAAAGTAAGTGGTTTTTGTTGCATTACTCAAACTTGTGGTTGGTTTGGAAAATATTTTGCTATTTAAAATTAGCTAACTCACCTTCAGTTATTCTCTTTCTGTTATTATAAACTATAATACAGTTTGATGTGGTTATTGGTAATTAAAGAAGACGTTATAAACGAGATCGATTATTGTCGCAACCAAATTTGAGAGTAGTTAATTAATCATCACCTTTTTACAACAGATTTACTATGCTTTGATATTTATTCTATCTCTAGTCTCATGCTCGTTAAGAAAATCTCCCAATCCTGAACATTTATACTGAAATAATTGAGGCATTTCAAAAAAAAAAAAAAGGATCAAATCAATTAATGTACGTAATATTAAGGAAATTTTGTTCTTTAAATGAAAGTAGAGCTTGATTTGTGCGTCTGTACGGGTATTTATTTACTTTAATTTTTTGTTGGTATTAAATAATATAATATATATTTGTAAATTTAAGTTTATTATATATTTTTAATATAAAAAACAAATATTAAATATTTGTATTTTATGTTTTAACCTTCTTTTGTATTGTTGACACTGAGTATGATATAAAACAAATCAATGCACAATAAATTCAGTTTAATTCTTTAACTAACTATATCAAAGGACATTGTATATTAATTTTCTAGTGGTAGAGTTTGACCCGTGACTAATTATTTAATATGACATTACTAAACATATAACTATATAGCTTATATTTAATATTTTTATTTTATTTTTTAATCGTCAACTGTATCATTCATATTTCTTATTATATATTTATTATATTATATTCACACAAATTTAAACCAATATTTTATTCTAATTTTACATAATTTTGTTTTTTTTAAAAATCTTAGCATAATGTTAGTAATCACATAAATTATAGTGTGGCGAATCCAAAAACATACATATCATTTTTTACATATATTTCTTTATAAGTTTTAACCACCTTTCCAATTAATATAAATTTAATAATTGTTCTTTGATGCATGCTTCCGTGCTAACACACAAATAATGATTATTGTAATTGATATTTATAATGTATGCATGCTTATTTATTAAGGTTTATGATTAAGTGTCAAAAATGAATGTATTAGAATTTAAATGAATTTGTTTTATATTAGATTTAAGAAATTAATTATAAATTAGGAAAATACAATAAATGCTTAATCTTAAGGAGTATTTATTATTCAGTGGCAAAGAGTTGTAAACAATTTGTAAGTTGAAGGGATAATTCTTATTTGTACTTTTATTTTAATAATATAGATGCTTCCCATAGGAGACATAAGAACATGATTAATCCTAAGAGCCCATTAGGGGCTCTTAATTTTCTTTTAATCTGATTTTTCTTTTAAACAAAAAAAATTAAAAACGAAATAATCGCGGACTACCATGTGTTAGTGGGTCTTGCAAACAAGATAAGAACCCAAGAAAAATTGACTCTTGCAGATGAGAAGGAGGAGTTGGTTTTTATGCAAATGGTGGGACCCACCTCTTAAGAGGTGGGGTTAATCATAGTCTAGTTGAACTGATGATCATTTTGCTACAACACAATATTTTTTGGTAAGGATATTTAATTTATTGGTTATTATATTCCGGTCTAGTTATTGTGATAATTTTAATTTTGATTAATAGTTTGATTAATAGAAAGGAGAATTTTTCTCAATATACAAATCACTAATGGAAACTAAGAATATGGCGGTGATTTTGAAATAATTCATTCGCTAACATTTAACCCAATAAAGATCCAGTTATGCCATTTCGTAGACCAAGTTCCCAGTTACTAGTATATACAGGCGAGAGGAGGTATGGCCAGAATTAAATCAGAACTGTTGACTTCTTGGGAAAGAGAAGTGAGTCACGTCGTTTACACAATAATCACAAAATTTCCACACGTTCTATTCCATATCACCAAAATAGTATATAATACCAACTCTATCTCAACTTATAAATCTAAAAATTAAACCTTATCCCAACCCACCCTAATCCTTAATATTAAGTCATAAATCCTAATCATTAAATCTTAAACCTAAATATAATGGAACACAATATATAGTATAGTACATATTGGTGAACAAATAGAATATTCTTTGTTAATCGTCAAATGTAATAATACATGATAGGGTTACTAAACCCAAACCTCAACCCCCACCTTCCAAATAAAAACTAAAACCTAAATCTTAATCACTAAACCATAAACCCAAGAATAGACCATAAACTCAAATACAATGAAACAAAATACATAGTATAGTACATATTGGTGAACAAAATAGAACAGTCATACAAAAATCTAAAAACTAAATCATATTTAATCCCTTTCTAATCTAATTTTTTTTCTCAAATACTAAACCCTAAACATTAATCACCAAACCTTAAACCCTGATTAACTAAACCCAAACTTAGAATATGACTTGGAGAATTGCTTTGATACACTAATTCACATTTACCTTAAGAAGGGGGACATTTTCAAAAATACACTTTCATTAAAGGATAAAAGACTCGTATACCCTTATTCTTTATATATATATATAAAATAAATATTTAAATAAATAAAAACACACAAAAAAAAATATATATATATATATATAAATATTTTTTAATTATACTATTTCGAAATTTAAACTCTAAACCCTAAAAATCAACCCTAAACCCTAAACCCTAAACTCTTAACCCTAAACTCTGAACCCTAAATTCTAAACTCTAAACCCTAAACCCTATACTCTAAACCCTAAACCTTAAATTCTATACCCTAAACCCTAAATTCTATACCCTAAATTCTAAACCCTAAACCCTAAATTATAAATCCTAAACCCTAATTCTAAACCCTAAACTATGAACCCTAAATTCTTAGCCCTAAATTCTAAATTCTTAACCCTAAATTCTAAACTATATATTTTCTACAAAATTAATTAAGGGTACTATGGTCTTGTGACTATCAAAATTTTAAAGGTAAAGATAATTAATGTAAAAGTGAAATAGTTTATCATGAATGTGCTAGTTTTAGCAATTTCCCTATAATGTATCCTTACAATATTCAAATGAAATTAACATTTGAATAATATTTTATAATATCATACTACACTATATAGCTAAGAATAATAGAATAGACTTAAAAGCTTAAAAATGTTTAAACATAAAAAGAACATGGAAGACAATACGAGAAGTCGAGAATCCTAGGCTTGCGTAATCGATGTTTTATTTCGATGGAAATTAGGAAACATAAGAAGCAGAGAGCTGAGACAATCGGTGGGATTGTGGTGCTGATTTTATAAGCAGATTTAATTGTAGCATAGTAACATATGATTTATGTTTCGTTGATATCAAAACAAAAAAACAGAAAAACAGAGTTCAGAAAGAAGAGGAAAACAAAGAGAAAGAAAGAAAGAAAAAGAAAACAAATAGAAAGAGATGATCCGGTTATTTGCAAAGGGTATTTTGGAATATATTATAGAAAATACATTGAATATTGTGGTCAAATTGTTTTTGGTTAGATAGTTAATTATAATTTATAACTTGTTTGTTGTATACTGAATGTAATTTCCCTGAATAGAATGATATTTCATCATAAAAATGGAATGCTTCAGAGTATCATTAAACCATCTATATCCATGACATTAAATATTATTATAGAAAGAACCTATAGTAATTTATCTATTTTTTTATTTTTTAAATACTTTTTTTTTTGTCTTCTCTATATTCTTCAGACAAAGATACAACATTCTTCTATTTTTGATTAGTTAGATTTTTTAAATAGTAATTTAAATATAATTTTTTATAATGATACTTTTATATAAAAATTGGTGTGGTGATGGATTGATATTACGTGAAAACGTATCAAATGAAATATTATCTTTATATTGCCAACAGTTCTATACTGCCATTTTTTTTTGTAAAAAGCACAAAAAATAGTTGTGCTCATGTGAAACGTGTTGGAAGAAGTATATTTGACCCCCCCCCCCCAAAAAAAAAGAAATGCAAAATTAAGAATTCTTAAGGAGTGGTTTAGTAATCCGACAGCTCATGCCGACCTCTCGGCCGAGTTAACGACGTGTTTCTACGATCCTTTAAAATACTCATCACACGGACCACACTAGCCACGTCAAACACACATGCTACTCCAACAACCAGGCGATAACTACCATTTTTCTTGAAACACCAAGTCAAATCTATTAATAGTCGGACAGATCGGAACTCTCTCTAGTTCTTACATTCATATCTCCAATGATGCCTCGCCGTGACGCTTTCTTCCTCTCTGTCCTCCTTATACTCGCCACCGTCTCCTCTATCACATCAGCCGTAAGCTCCCTTAATCTTATCTCAGCACTAACATGTCTACCCTCCTATATACTTTGCTCTACAACTCCACACGCATATTCCCATATTTGAATCTTGATCTTGTAACCACAGGATCACTAGTTAGTTTCTTGAATATAACCAAAAAAAAAAAAAATCATTTTCTTGAATTTAACGAAAACATTTATATAATTTTCTTGTTTCAGGACGATGAACCAGATTGTGTCTACACATTCTACATCCGAACCGGATCCATTTGGAAAGCCGGCACCGAGTCGATCATAAGCGCTAGGATCTACGACAAGTACGGAGACTACATAGGGATCCGAAACCTAGAGGCATGGGGTGGGCTAATGGGACCAGGTTATAACTACTTCGAGAGGGGCAATCTCGACATTTTCAGTGGGAGAGCGCCTTGTCTCCCGAGCCCAGTTTGTTCGTTGAATATCACCTCCGACGGCTCTGGTGACCACCACGGTTGGTATGTTAACTACGTGGAGGTCACGACGGCAGGAGTTCACGCTACGTGCTCTCAGCAAAGCTTTGAAGTTGAGCAATGGCTTGCGACTGATACGTCGCCTTACGAGCTCACTGCTGTAAGGAATAACTGTCCGGTGTCGCTTAGGGAGAGTGTCGGTCAGATCGGGTCGGAGATCCGGAAGACTCTCTCTTGGATTGTATGAATCAATGAATGAATGGATGATGTGTGTCTTGGAGACTTGTTCTATGTCGTCTTGTGAACGTGTGATGCCAATAAAAGAAAATATGATTTCGATTAAATATTCTGTTTTTTTTTGGTTCTGTACGATTTAATCAAATATTTTGAGTTACAAGTGTATTTTTTTGTTTTTTTTTCATCTGAAATTTGATTATTCAAACACACCTTAGAGCATCCGCAACCGTAAGACTTATAGAAGTCCTTAAGAAAAAGAGTATTTTAGATTTAATAAGGATATTTCAGATTTTTTTTTTTTAAAAAAAAGAAAAAATGATTATTCACGGGCTGCCACGTGTCTTGGGGACCCGTAAATAGTGTAAGGATTCGATAAGAAACAATCCTTATTAGAGATTTTAAGGATCGAATCCTTAACTTTTTGTGGAGTCTACTGATGTGAGGGATAAAACTCACTTCCTAGTTTAGGTTAGGTTTAGATTGGAGACAAGGTAAGCGTGGGCTGAATCCTGTAAGAACTTGAAGAAAGAATGTGATTGTATTGATGTTTTTGGTAAAGAGATGATTACAGATGATTAGTAAGATGATTCTGATGATTACAAAGAATTATGAGAACGTTTTGTGAACTAAACATGTGTAAATGATAGAATGAATGAATGGAGAGAGAGCCCCTTTCTCTGATCTCCTCCTCCTCTTTAAATAGCTCTCAGCCACGTTTGAACGATCCTAACCAGCCTCCGAGATTTGCTCCGTGAGTTGGGGGATTCTCAACAGTCTCCTTTTGACCGGGTCCTGTGCAACCAACCTGAGCTACTCCTGTTAGCTCCTTGAAAATGAGGTCCGGAGCTCTCCTCCGTGACCTGTTTTGTTGACGTTCCTTCCTTAGCAAAAACAGCCTCCGGCTTCTTTTTAACTCTTTTCTCAAAAGATTAATTGCCAATGGGCTTACAGTGGCCCATAGTCAACTCTTATCACTCGAGCCCATTAGTCTCAGCTAGCGGGCCATATTTGGGCCCAACAGTTGCCCCCAGCTTTCGAGATGAGACCTCTTTTCTCAGAAGCTAAAGCTCAACCGCCTGATCTCTATCTCTTTGTTGAGATAGCGATTATGTCTTTGTGTTCCCAAGACTTCTGCCCAATGGGCTTTCTTTTTATCTTTGTTAAGACTTGTGGCCTGATGAGGCCTTTAAACTTTTGCTTTGTTAGGATCTTTGATCTTCGTTGATGTTTTGATGAATTCCTTAATACGGACTCGATCGTCTAAGTAAAAGTTTTTACTTCCTTGAACGAAGGATTCTGGGTCCTGTTAGTAACAGGTCCCGTAGTCGTTAGACACGAGGTCTAGGAAACTTTCGGATGAAGGTCGGGGAGCCTGTTTATAACAGGTCCCGTAGCCTTTTAGCGAGAGGTCCCGAGAATGGGTTTCTAGGACCTGAATTTACTTGGGATATCTTTTAGATCTCTAACGCTGTTAAGGGTTTTGCGACCTTAAGTTGAGGTTTTTGGGAACCTGGTTTTTTTTTTTTTTTTTTTTTTTGAAGGATTTTAAGACCTTGAGTTTGGTTAAGGTTTTAAGACCTTTGATTGAAGTTCTTTGGGAACCTGGATTTGTATTCGAAGGATTTTAAGACCTTGAGTTTTGATAAGGGTTTTAAGACCTTAGATTGAGGTTCTTTAAGAACCTGAATTTGTTTTCGAAGGATTTTAAGACCTTGAATTTTGTTAAGGGTTTTAAGACCTTAGATTGAGGTTCTTTAGGAACCTGAATTTGTTTTCGAAGGATTTTAAGACCTTGAATTTTGTTAAGGGTTTTAAGACCTTAGATTGAGGTTCTTTGGGAACCTGGATTTGTTTTCGAAGGATTTTAAGACCTTTGTGGTTACTAAGGATTTTAAGACCTTAGATTAGGTTTGTGGAAACCTGAATTAGCTTGTTTAAAGGATTTTAAGACCTTTGAGGTTACTAAGGATTTTAAGACCTTAGGTTTAGGTTTGTGGAAACCTGAATTAGCTTGTTTAAAGGATTTTAAGACCTTTAAGGTTACTAAGGATTTTAAGACCTTAGGTTTAGGTTCACGGAGACCTGAATTCGTTCGAAGGATTTTAAGACCTTAGGTTAAGGTTCACAGAGACCTGAATCAATTTGAAGGTTTTTAAGACCTTAGGTCCAGGTTCGTAGGGACCTGGATTCGTTTGAAGGATTAGACCTTAGGTCCAGGTTCGTAGGGACCTGGATTTGTTTGAAGGATTTTAAGACCTTAGGTCCAGGTTCATGGGGACCTGGATTTGTTTGACTTCGAAGTGTAAACTCGAGTCATGTACTGTGACTTTTTAAGTATGGGATTCATGTGATCTTTCCGGAATCAGATCGCGGATCTTGTTAACAGCTGACCTGGTGACCTTAGAGGTCTCAGTGATTTCGATTGTGATTGGTCGTGAGATTATTAGGAATGAGTTCTTGGATCTTCGAGATTAGATTAAGATCTTTAGGGATCTAAACTCTTTCCAAAGGGCTTTTAAGGCCATTAAGGGTAGATTCACGTAAATCTGGATTCGTTCTGAAGTTTTCAAGACTTCTGAATTTACTAAGAATTTAAGTCCTTAGGTTCAGGTTCGTAGGGACCTGAGTTCGTTTGAGGGATTTTAAGACCTCAGGTCCAGGTTCGCAGGGACCTGGATTTGTTTGAAGGATTTTAAGACCTTAGGTCCAGGTTCGTAGGGACCTGGATTTTTTTGAAGGAAAATCAAAATGTTTACATGTAATTGCTTCATTGATAACTTTTATAGAATACATCGTGTTGTAGCAATCATACAGTTGTTGTCTGGGTTATGTGTTTTTAAACATCTGCCCCCTTTGGCTATGATGAAAAGAATGCTGAAATGAGGTTGGGGCTGCACTCATGACAGAGTTGCCTACGTATCCAGTCAAGGGACCAAGCCTAACGTAGTTCAGGGAGTTTAGGTATCTAATGATAGTATCTCCTGAGATTCATGGCGTTCCATGATCGGATTTCAGGTATCCAGGTTCGTACCTTCAGGAGCCTGTAAACGCCAGGTCGTACCATGTGGATGATCCAATAGGGACCTTTCCAGTTGGTTTCTAGTTTTCCAGCGCATGGCTCTTTGGTATGATTGAAAACTTTTCTAAGTACTAGGTCACCTGCAACGAATTGTCGGGACCTGACTTTTGAGTTGTAATGTCGGGACCTGACTTTTGAGTTGTAATGTCGGGACCTGGCTTTTGAGTTGTAATGTCGGGCCATTGCTTGTTGGTAGTTTTGAATGCGAAGCAAGGCTTGGTTTCGCCGTTCCTCAATTAAATCGAGGTTATCTAATAGGCGCTGATCATTGGATTTGGGGTTAAATGTACAGAGTTCCCGGCGGAGGCTCCCGATGATGGTTTTGGTTGGGACGACAGCCTCCATCCCGTAGGCTAAGGAGAAAGGAGTTTCTTCCGTAGCCTTTCGTGGGGTGGTTCGGCATGCCCAAAGCGCCTCAGGTAGTCTTTCAAACCAAGAACTTTTACTGATTCTGAGACGTTTCTTGAGGTTTGCTATTATCGACTTATTAGCAGCCTCCGCCTGACTGTTTCTCTGAGGGTATCGAGGTGTCGACATAGTGAGACGAATTTTCCACTTGTCGAAAAATGCTTTGAAGTCATTAGATATGAATTGTGACCCGTTATCGGTTATGATTTCGTATGAGACACCGTGACGGCAGATGATGTCTCTCCATACGATATATTTGGTTTCGACTTTAGTTACCTGCTGGAGAGCTTCAGCTTCTATCCATTTGGTGAAGTAGTCTGTTAGGACTACAAGGAAGCGTAGCTTTTGCTTTCCTCTTTCTGATTTTACTAGCGGTCCTATGATATCCATGGACCATCTCATGAACGAGTATGGGGTGGATATCGAGGATAGTTTTTTCGTAGGCTGATGTCTAATTGGTGCATGCCTATGGTATGTTTCGCATGAAGATGAGTAGACCTCACAATCAGTGACAATGGTAGGCCAGAAATAGCCCTGTCTTTTGATTCGGATAGCTAAGGCTCTGCCATCGGCGTGGTTTCCACAGGTGCCCTCGTGCATTTCCTTCATGTGTTTGATAGCATCGAGGCCATGGACGCATCTTAAGTAAGGTCCCGACACGCTTCGTTTATAAATGGTGGATTCCATTATGCAGTATTTTGTGCTTAACGCTTTGAGTTTTCGAGCTTCCCAATTTTTTTTTGGGGGGGGGGGACCTTACCTTCTGAGATATACTGCATAATTGGTATTCTCCAGTCTTCTCTTCCTACGTTTTTGTCATGAAGAGACAACGGAGGTTCCTGTTCGGGCTCAGGTTCCTGAGTGTTATTGTGGCCAGAGGTCGTGCCCGTGGAGATATTCCTTGGGTTAGGCTCAAGGGAGTCTGAATTCCGTGGAGTATCTTCAGGTCTGTGTCGTGCCCCCGGAGGTACTTCCAATGTCAGAGGGAGTGGCTGTTGTATACACATGCGAGTCCGGGGTCTGGGTCGTGCCCCCGGAGGTATGCTTTTTGAAATTGCGAATTTTGGTTGTTGGGAACCAGAATGTTGTGAGAACTTGGGTTGCTGCTGTCTCAGAGCAGCTAGCTTTCGTTTGCTCTTTCGGTTTGCTATCGATTTCAGCTTTGGTAGCTATATGGATACTTGGGTTTTCGATTCCCTCTACAGGTATAATCCGCTTTACGAGGGGGTCTGATGTGGATGCTAAGGCAGCCAACACATCTGCCGAGGAGTTTTCTCCTCGTGGGATCCTTGTCAGCTCAAACTTGTTGAACTGCTTAGTGAGGCTTTGGACGACTTGGAGGTATGCCCCCATTCTTTCGTCCCTTGTTTCATATTCTCTGTGGAATTGGCTAGCTACTAACTGTGAGTCACTATAAGCGTTTAGCTCTCGGGTTCCGAGGCTTAGGGCAAGTTTTAACCCTGCGATTAGTGCTTCATATTCAGCCTCTTTATTTGAAGCGTTGAATCCGAGCCTGTAGGATTGTTCGATGGTCTCTCCGGCTGAAGAGGTCAGCCTTAGACCGATTCCGGAACCTTGCTTTGATGAGGCTCCGTCAATATACAGGCTCCACTCCGGAGCTTCAGCTCTCGGGTCTAGTTGTTCGGACGATAGCTCGATGATAAAATCAGCGAGGACCTGAGCTTTTATGGCTGCTCGGGGTCTGTACTCGATGTCATATTCGCTGAGTTCTATGCCCCACTTAGCTAATCGTCCCGATTGGCTAGGGCTGTGCAGAATCATGCGTATTGGTTGTGAAGTCATTACGACGATTGAGTGCGATTGGAAATAAGGTCGTAGCTTTTTGGCAGCTGTTACGACTGCCAAAGCTAATTTTTCCATAGTAGGGTATCTAGTTTCGGCGTCTATTAGACTTTTGCTTGTGTAATAGACGGGTCTTTGCTCGTTTTGCTCTTCTCGTACCAGCACGCCGCTAACTGCAGCAGTTGTTACGGCGAGGTATAGGTACATGGGTTCTCATGTTACTAGTTTGGATAGGATCGGGGGCTCGGAGAGGTAAGCTTTTAATTGTTTGAAGGCTTCCTCGCATTTCTCGTCCCATAGAAACTTCTTATTATTTTTTAGAAGTTTGTAGAACGGGAGGCATTTATCGGTGGACTTGGATATAAATCGGTTCAGAGCGGTGATTCGTCTAGTCAGTCTTTGTACCTCCCTGGTTGTCTTAGGTGACAACATTTCCAGGAAGGTCGCTATCTGTTTCGGGTTGGCTTCGATACCTCTCTCGGTTACGAGGTAACGGAGAAATTCGCCCGAGGGCACTCCGAAGGTGCATTTTGCGGGGTTTAATTTCATATCGTATTTGTTGAGGATATCAAAGCATTCTTTCAGGTGAGAGATGTGATTTTCTCCAGCTGAGGATTTAACCAGCATATCGTCGATGTATACCTCCATGGTTTTTCCGAGCTGTCCGGCGAACATTTTGTTCACCATCCTTTGGTAGGTAGCTCCTGCGTTTTTTAATCCGAATGGCATTACCTTGTAACAGTAGGTCTTGCGTTCGGTTATGAATGCAGTTTTTTCTTGATCTTCAGGATTCATCATGATTTGATTATATCCCGAGAAGGCATCCATAAAAGACAAGAGCTGATGGCCAGCTGTCGCTTCAACGAGGCGATCGATGTGAGGTAACGGGAAGCTATCTTTAGGGCAAGCCTTGTTTAGGTCGGTGAAGTTTACACAGATTCTCCACTTCCCATTTTTCTTTTCCACTACTACGGGGTTAGCCAGCCAATCGGGGTAATGTACTTCACGAATGGACCTTGCTTTCGTAAGTCGATTGACTTCGTCGTTGACGGCTTGAGATTTTTCGAGGCCCAGCTTACGACGCTTTTGTTTGATCGGTTTGAAAGTAGGGTCCACATTGAGCTTATGGGTGGTGACATTTGGATCTATACCCTTCATGTCACTGATGGTCTATGCAAACGTTTTGACGTTGCTTTTCAGGAAGTCGATTAATTCCTTTTTCGTTTCGAGAGGTAGCTCTGATCCGATGTTCACTTGTTTCTCGGGATCAGAGTCGTCGATGCTAACTCGTTCGGTTAGGTTCCTAGGGGGACCTCGAATATTTTGTTGCATCTCTCGACCTTCCTGGATCTGTAATTTCTATTGGGGTGATTCCTTGAGGATTCCGAATCCTCCCAACTAACAGATACTGGAGATCTTCTGGCTACCTCGTGCGGTGGTTATTCCGTCAGGTGTTGGAAATTTCACGCATTGGTGATAAGTGGAGGTTACTGCCTTCATCTTATGGATCCAGGGTCTTCCTAGGATCGCATGAAACGGAGAGGGCCTATCGATAACCACAAAATTGGTCATTTTCATGATTCCTCCAGCTATGACCGGGAGCTTGATGGTTCCCAAGGAGGTAACTGTTTCCCCGGAGAAACCTACAAGGTTAGCTTTCTGACCAATAATTTCGTAGTCATCTATTTCCATCCCCTTCAGGGCGTTATAGAAGATAAGGTCGACCGAGCTTCCGGTGTCAACCATCAGCCTAGGCACCTCGTAACCTGCTATGTTCAGGGTGACGATTAAGGCATCATCGTGAGGTCTGTCGAGATCTGATGTCTCGCTCTCCCAGAAAGAAATCTTAGTGTTGGATTTGGGATTGGGAGGCTTGGATTGAGCGTTAGAAACAGCCTTCCGCACATGACTCTTGATTGAGTTAACGGAATCCTGACATATATCGGAGCCTCCGAGGATATAATCCACCCTCGAACTGGGGCTCGACTGAGGTGGTGGTTTTCTTAGGAGGGTCTCGATCTGTAGACTTTTCCCTTGGGGAAATTTCCCAAGAATCATGTCAACTCTTTTCTTGGGAGCTGGCGGTGGCGAGTCTGTTTCCTTCTCAGGTGATCTTTCACGTTTCGGGGAGGTGTCTCTGGGACCTCTTTTCTGGTAAGGAGATGGTTTTTTAAGTTCCACGTCCTTTAGTTCCCCTGCTACGAATTTAGCTGCCAACTGTCGTTGGAGGTCCCAACATTCCTCGGTTGAATGCCCTTTTCGATCGTGGTAAGAGCAGTGTTTGTTCTCGTCGTATCCCATCGACCAGGGGGTTTTGCTTGTCGCGGCAACATGTTTTTCCTGTTGGGCTTCTTCTATTGCATAAGAATGCTCTCCCTGGGTCTGATTGTTTCGGAAGCTCCCCTTTTTAAGGTGTCATTTTGCTTCCTGGGCTTCATCTTTCAGGTGATTCTGAGATTTCTTATGGATTTTATCAAGTGCGGCTGTTTCCTCTTCCAAGGTAATATATCTGGATGCTTTATGAAGAGCATCGTCGATAGTTGGGGGAGGATTGAGCGTTAGCTCGGACCAGAATTCTGATTTGTACCAGAGGCCTCTTCTAAGGGCTTCGATGGCAACTTGACCGTTGGGATTCGAGAGCTTAGTTCTGCCTGCTCTGAATTTTTCGATATAGATTCGTAACGAATCTCCCATTCCTTGCCTGATTTTTCAGAGGTCGGCCTCGGAAGCTTGCTTGAGGATATGGGTCGAGTACTGCTTCATGAAGACGTTGGTGAGCTGGTCGAAATTGTCTATTGAGTTCGGCTCAAGGCTCGAAAACCATTCGAGAGCTGTTCCGACCAGGTTTTCNGATATAGATTCGTAACGAATCTCCCATTCCTTGCCTGATTTTTCAGAGGTCGGCCTCGGAAGCTTGCTTGAGGATATGGGTCGAGTACTGCTTCATGAAGACGTTGGTGAGCTGGTCGAAATTGTCTATTGAGTTCGGCTCAAGGCTCGAAAACCATTCGAGAGCTGTTCCGACCAGGTTTTCGGCGAATGTTCTGCAGTAACCTGCCTCGCATTCTTCTCTCGTAAAGTGAGCTTTCAAGATAGTTAGTCGGAAGACTCTCAAATGAGCCTTAGGATCTGAGGTTCCTTCGTATTCGGGGATCCTAATTTTTTGGGTATCTCTTATGTAAGAGCTGGCAATTCTGTAAGTGAATGGAGTCCCACGGGTTTCCTCAAACAGACTCTCAATTTCGGGAGCTGAGCTCGTTGCTTTGTAAACTTGAGCATTCAACTTTTGGAGAGCTACATGAGTTTGCTCCATATATCTGCGAATAGCCTTAGGTCCCTCTAGAGAAAGGACAATTGGGTCATTATTAGGTACCTGACGAATAGGTTCCTGACGGAGTCGAGTTTGGGCATTCTTCCAGGCAGCCGCATGGCTATATTGCTCACTAACTCTTGGGTTATTTTGATGAGTGTTACCAGTGGGGTGCGCTGTGGGGTCAGCTTCCGCCCTTTAATGAGCGCCCAGATTTAGGGTTACATTTCCAATCCGATAAGCCGAAGCCGATGTTCTGCCCCCAGAAGGAAAGAATATTCCTTCTCCGGACCTGAAAACAAGTGGAGAAGGTGGCAAGCGTGTGCTCTGGTCAGTAACCCGATCAAGCATAGAGCTGGTTGTCGCTACGTTACTTCCCATAGCGCTAGTTACAGGTGGCTTAAATGCGGGAGCTGTTCCAGCATAGGGTGTCTGGAGAACAGGTCCCTGCCTATCTGG
The DNA here is from genome assembly GCA_932364175.1 of Eruca vesicaria subsp. sativa. Lineage (NCBI taxonomy): Eukaryota > Viridiplantae > Streptophyta > Magnoliopsida > Brassicales > Brassicaceae > Eruca > Eruca vesicaria. The sequence continues at coordinate 45,063 of CAKOAT010056711.1, forward strand.
AGAACAGGTCCCTGTCGCTACGTTACTTCCCATAGCGCTGGTTACAGGTGGCTTAAATGCGGGAGCTGTTCCAGCATAGGGTGTCTGGAGAACAGGTCCCTGCCTATCTGGAGAACAGGTCCCTGTCGCTACGTTACTTCCCATAGCGCTGGTTACAGGTGGCTTAAATGCGGGAGCTGTTCCAGCATAGGGTGTCTGGAGAACAGGTCCCTGCCTATCTGGAGCAGTGCTCTTCGAATCGTTGCTGCTGAGCAGTTAGCTGTTGCAACGTGCGCTCATTCTCTTGAGCTCTGTCTACTAACTGCACCATCATTCGACGGATCTCAGATAGCTGAGCCTCCGATTGATTCAGAGCGGGTTGACGCTGAGGGTTCTCGGGGGCTGTTACCCCGGAGCTGTTTCCACTGGAGGACCTTGGGTTAGTTATTCCAGTGGTGGTCTGGTTCGGTTGAGCACTAGCCGGAGGCTGTTGCTCAGATCGGTGATCGGCGTGTCGAGGCTTCGGGACCTGGAGACTGGAGTCTCTTCCGTTTGGTGAGCCGTCGATCTGGATCACGGGGTCGGGGATAGATGAGTTCGTTGCCTGGTTGGATGGATCCATTCTCAAGTTACGGAGTGAAGGATTCAATTATCTCGTCCCCACAGACGGCGCCAAAATGTGAGGGATAAAACTCACTTCCTAGTTTAGGTTAGGTTTAGATTGGAGACAAGGTAAGCGTGGGCTGAATCCTGTAAGAACTTGAAGAAAGAATGTGATTGTATTGATGTTTTTTGTAAAGAGATGATTACAGATGATTAGTAAGATGATTCTGATGATTACAAAGAATTATGAGAACGTTTTGTGAACTAAACATGTGTAAATGGTAGAATGAATGAATGGAGAGAGAGCCCCTTTCTCTGATCTCCTCCTCCTCTTTAAATAGCTCTCAGCCACGTTTGAACGATCCTAACCAGCCTCCGAGATTTGCTCCGTGAGTTGGGGGATTCTCAACAGTCTCCTTTTGACCGGGTCCTGTGCAACCAGCCTGAGCTACTCCTGTTAGCTCCTTGAAAATGAGGTCCGGAGTTCTCCTCCGTGACCGGTTTTGTTGACGTTCCTTCCTTAGCAAAAACAGCCTCCGGCTTCTTTTTAACTCTTTTCTCAAAAGATTAATTGCCAATGGGCTTACAGTGGCCCATAGTCAACTCTTATCACTCGAGCCCATTAGTCTCAGATAGCGGGCCATATTTGGGCCCAACAACTGATTATTAAATTATCTTTTTTCGAAGGACTCTCCCTCTAAGGATTCCCGTTAAAGATGCTCTTAGAGCATCTTTAACGCCTAACAGGGTTTTGAAGGAGAAAAACAATGGTGGGACCCAGAAAACAAGAAGATATGTCGTCTGCTGTCCCGAAATAAACGACGTATGCTGTGGGTTTTTCGCACTGTTTTGCGGGCCCACGACATATGGCGGCCGCAATTGGTTTTTTTTCTATTTTTTTCTTTTTAATCAGATAAACCAAAAAAAAAAAAAATTAAGAGACGGGTCCACCGTCTTTGCGATAAAGATGCTCTTACAAACCCAAACACGGGTGATTACAAGTCTGAAAATCAGATCTAAACACCAATAAGAAATAAACCAAGTCGGCGATTTAGATGATACTTAAATCCCAAAAGCACAAGCCGGTGGTTGTTATAGAACACCCAAGAACCTAAACGACCATAAGCTAAATTCCTAACCAACCTTATAGGCTTATACCATTTGAGTTGCCACCATCAATCACACACTGCAATGTTAAAGAACTTGCATTAATAAGGCAAGGGCTGAGGACTATTCCAGTCACGAACAAGCTTCCAATCTATTGAAATAAGAAGAACTTAGAACCACTCAACCAACTCGAAAACTGTTTTTAAAGGGATAATGATATGTATATATATGTTCCTAGATACTAGGGGATTTAGGCTTATCTTGAGATTCCTATTCCTATCTAACTTATGTTACTCTCCTTGTATAAATACCAACGTGAGTTGATGAATAAAGTTAACAGTTTACCTAATATTTTACCTAATATTCCTCACATGTTCCGAAATAAAGCCTGGCTACTAATGGGAGACTTTAACGAGATTTTGGATGGTGAGGAAAGTTCTGGGTTCATAAGTCATGGGAGAATTCCGAGTGGTATGCGGGATTTCCAACAGATGGTGTTGAGTTGCAGTTTATCGGATATGAGCTATCAGGGATCTTGTTATACATGGTGTAATAAGAGGGATCAAGGTGTTATTTGGAAGAAGCTTGATAGAGTGCTGATGAATAATAATGCTCTTAATAAATTTCCGAATGGTTTTTCTACTTTTGAACCGGGGGGTTGTTCAGATCACTTGAGGTGTAGGTTCCAATTGAAGCCGTCAAGTGAAAAGATAAGGAAGCCATTTAAATATGTGAACACCATTGGGAGTCTTCCGAGCTTTATACCTATGCTGAAGAATTATTGGGATTCTACAGAAGTGTTGTTCCATTCAACTTCGGCAATGTTCAGGTTCTCTAAGAAGCTTAAAGGTCTTAAACCTCTTATTAGAGAATTGGGTAGAGATCAGCTTGGGAACCTAACGAAGCGTGCTCGGGAGGCGTATAGTGTACTTTGTGAAAAACAAAAACACACTTTGACGCATCCTACTGAGTTTAGTGTTCAAGAAGAAGCCATTGCTTATGAGAAGTGGTTGTTTGTTGCGAGTTTGGAAGAAGATCATCTGAAGCAAAAGGCAAAACTGCATTGGCTAGAGGTGGGAGATCTAAACAACAAAGTTTTTCATAACTCCATTAGAGGCCGCAAAGCTCAGAATACCATGAGGGAAATCAGAAATTCAAAAGGTGACAAGCTTGTTACACATGAGGATATAAAGGTGGAAGCTGTAAGATACTTCTCGGAGTTCTTAAATCAATCTCCTGCCAGTTATGAAGATGTCACTACAGATGAGTTAAAGACACTTTTGAAGTATAGATGCTCTGTTGATGATTGTAGCCGTTTGGAGGCTGAGGCTACGGAAGAAGAGATACGTAAGGTGCTGTTTGCAATGCCTTCTCATAAGTCTCCAGGTCCGGATGGATTTCCCTGTGAGTTCTACAAAACTGCTTGGCCAATTATTGGGAGGGATTTTACGGTTGCAGTCCAGTCGGTTTTCAGGTTTGGGTTTCTGCCTAAAGGGGTAAACTCAACCATTCTTGCTCTGATACCGAAAAAACTGATTCTATGGAGATGAAGGACTTTAGACCCATAGCCTGTTGCAACGTTTTGTATAAAGTGGTTTCTAAGATATTGGCTAACAGGTTGAAGGTGATTCTGCCTAGTATTATCGCTGAGAACCAAACTGCGTTTATTAAAGGTAGGCTGGTTATGGAGAACGTCCTTTTGGCTTCTGAGCTGGTGAAAGATTACCATAAGGAAGCGGTTTCACCAAGAGGAGTGATGAAGATTGATATCTCAAAGGCGTTTGACTCTGTCCAATGGCCGTTTGTATTGAAAACTCTGGAGGTTTTGGGTGTTCCTGCGAGGTTTATAAAGTGGATCAGTCTCTGCATTACTACTCCATCTTTCTCTGTTCAGGTTAATGGGGATCTAGCGGGATATTTTCAGAGCTCCAGAGGTTTGCGTCAAGGCTGCTCTTTATCACCTTACTTGTTCGTACTTTGTATGAATGTTCTGTCAAGAAAAATTGATAAAGCTGCAGTTGAGAAGAGATTCCAGTTTCATCCCAGATGTAAGTCTCTTCTACTTACTCATTTGTGTTTCGCTGATGACCTGATGGTTTTTGTGGAGGGATCAAAAGAATCAATTCAGGGTGCTCTCTCGGTTTTTGATCAATTTGAGAAGTGGTCTGGGTTATCTATTAGCATTGCGAAATCCACACTATATCTTGCTGGGGTGCCTGAGGTTGAGGTGAAGAACATTCTTGAAAACTTTCCATTTGCGAAGGGTGATCTCCCTGTACGTTACCTGGGTCTCCCTCTGATGACCAAAGCGATGAGAAGGCAAGATTACTCTCCGTTAGTTGAAAGGATCAGGCGTAAGATTAGCACGTGGACTTGCCGTTTTCTATCCTATGCAGGCCGGTTACAATTGTTACAGGCAGTTATTACGAGTGTTGTAAATTTCTGGATATCTGTCTATCTTCTTCCAAGTAGTTGTATCAAGGAGATTGAGCAACTATGTGGTGCTTTTTTGTGGTCTGGGCCAGAGTTAAAAACCAGTGGAGCAAAGGTTTCTTGGAGTGATGTTTGTCGAGAAAAGCATGAAGGAGGTCTGGGTATCAGGGATTTAAAAGTTGTAAACAAGGTAAATGTGCTAAAGCTCATATGGAGAATGCTTACTGGAAATTCTATATGGGGAATATGGATTGTGTGTAATCTGCTAAAGCAAAAGAGTTTCTGGGATATTAGTGAGAAAACCCAACTAGGCTCTTGGATGTGGAAGAAGATGATGAAGTTAAGAGGAGAGGCTAGAAAATTTCATAAAATGGAGCTGGGGAATGGAAGAAATACTTCCTTCTGGTTTGATAACTGGTCTAAATGTGGTGTCCTTATTGATTTGTTGGGGGATCGTGGAACTGCAGACTTGGGGATCAAACGAGATGCTACGGTAGCGGAAGCTATGACATGTCTTAGGAGAAGGAGGAGTTATCGTTCACAGATACTAAATGAAGTAATGGTAGAGCTAAGTGCTGCTAAAGAGAACCTGAGAGATGAGTCAACAGACGTAAATATGTGGAAAAGGAAGTCGGGGTTTAAACAGGCTTTCTCAACTCAAGATACCTGGTATCTCCTGAGGAATTCTTTTGAGAAGTGCAGTTGGTATAAAGGTATATGGTTCTCTAAGGCAACTCCTAAATATGCTTTTATTGCTTGGCTTGCAGTAAGAGATAGACTCTCCACCATGGATAGAATATCTAATTGGAAGCAGGGGGTTGATGAGTTGTGTGTTTTGTGTAAGTGTGCGAAGGAATCAAGGAGTCACCTATTCTTTGCCTGTACTTACTCTGCGAAAGTATGGGAATCTCTTACTAAAGGATTGTTGCTAAATGATCACACGAATGTATGGTCAGAAGTTGTAGCCATTATTGAGGATGAGAAAACAGAGAGACTGAAGAGATTCTGCCTTAGATACTCTTTTCAGGTTGCAATACATACTTTATGGAGGGAAAGAAATAGGGTGAAGCATGGAGAGAAGCCCATACCTATTGAAGCTGTTATGAAGATGGTTGATAAGCTGGTTCGCAACAAGTTGAGTATCTTAAAGTGCAGTAAGGATCAAGGCTGGGAGTTGGTACTGCAATATTGGTTTAGTACTAGAGTTGGATTTTGATAGTTTTTTTATGTAAATAGAAGGGAAGGATTTATAGATATGAAAAGGCTATACTAGTTGTAACAAGGGTTTTTTTGATGAATAAATTTAACATTCATTAAAAAAAAAAAAAAAAAAAAATTTATGGTATCAGAGCTAAGATCTCATAAACCTATTTTTTTCTATTGATCTCCTTCTTCTTTCTATAACCTACTTCTTCATCAACCACAATGACAGATTTACAATCGTCAACTTCTACTTCTACTTCTCAACCTACTACTACTCCTATAACGACTACACCGCATGCTCCATCACCATATTACCTACATCCATCGGACAACCCTGGTGTCAGTATTACATCAGTAGTTCTTACGCATGAGAATTATGCTGAATGGGCCACCGAACTTCGAAACTCTCTGCAAGCGAAGCAGAAAACATGTTTTATCGATGGTACAATACCAAAACCTGAAACAGAACCTGACTTATCACGATGGCTTGCAGCAAATTCGATGATTGTCGGATGGATACGAACATCTATCGATTCCAAACTACGATCAACAGTTACACACGTTCCTGAAGCACACAAGCTCTGGGAATCTTTACGCTTCCGCTTCTCTGTTAAGAATGGGACCCGTCTACATCAGCTACAAGACGAAGTCACCAACTGCAAACAAAACGGTCAAACAGTGCTTGAGTATTATGGCCGACTAAGTAAGTTGTGGGAAGAGTTACAGAACATGAAGACCACTCGATCCTGTACTTGTGCTGCTGTGGCTGATATAGAGAAAGAAAAAGAAGATGCCAAGGTTCACAAATTCCTGTTTGGTCTTGACGATTCCAGATTCTCTACAATACGATCTCGTATAACAGACGAAGATCCACTCCCAGACCTTAATATTGTTTATTCACGAGTCATACGCGAAGAACAGAACATGGCATCTACACGTGCTACTGAACAACAAACCGAAGCTTTAGGTTTTTCTGCAAAAACAGAGCATCCAAAAGATTCGGCTCCGACTCCAAAAGATATTACTCCATCACGGTCAAGGGATCCCTCACGCTCGTGTACTCATTGTGGCAGAACAGGCAATGATGTAACTGAATGCTTCCTAGTTCATGGCTTTCCAGATTGGTTTATTGAACAACACAACAACAACAACAACTTCTCAGCTCGAGGAGGACGTGGCGTTCGTTCAAACAAAAATCGGGGACGTGGACGTGGGAGAGTTAATGCAGCACAAAGCAACACTCACAACAACTCGGATCAAATTGCATCCTTGATCGCTCTTCTAAAAAACCAGCAAAGCAATCTTTCCTCTGAACGTTTGTCCGGTAAAACAACACTTTCTGATGTTATTATTGATACAAGAGCATCACATCATATGACGGGTGATTTATCTTTACTACACGATGTCCATGACATCCCTTCTTCATCAGTCACGTTCCCTAATGGCCGTGATTCACATGCTACAAAACAGGGCACATTACGTTTGAGCAAAGACTATATACTCAATGACGTTCTTTTTGTCCATGATTTCTACTGCACACTCATCTCAGTTTCCAAATTGTTAAAGCAAACTGGATGTATAGCCATATTCACTGATACATTGTGTGTTTTACAGGACCGTTTTTCGAGGACTCTGATTGGAGTCGGTGAAGATTGTGAGGGGGTTTACTACTTTACGGGTGTTAAAGTTGCACGAGTTCATGGAGCTTCAAAAACGAAAAGTTCGTCCTCTACTCTGTGGCATCGTCGACTTGGTCATCCATCCTACAAGGCTTTATCTACTCTACCTGTTTTTCAGAATTTTAAGATTGATTTCAGTGATTCTCAATGCGATATATGTTTTAAGGCAAAACAAACTCGTCAAGTGTTTTCTGATAGTTTTAATAAAGCTGATTTTCCTTTTTCGTTGATTCACTGTGATGTTTGGGGCCCTTATCATACACCATCGTCTTCCGGTGCTGTGTATTTTCTCACTATAGTCGATGACTATTCTAGGGCCGTCTGGACATATCTAATGCTTGAAAAATCAGAAGTTGCTTCTTTACTACGAAATTTCTGTGCCATGAGCGAACGGCAGTTTGGACAGAAAGTTAAGACTATACGGACTGACAATGGCACAGAGTTCATGGTACTTGCATCTTATTTCCGTGAAGCTGGCATTGTGCATCAGACTTCATGCACATACTCGCCACAACAGAACGGTAGAGTGGAAAGGAAACACAGACATATATTAAATGTGGCTCGCGCTTGTATGTTCCAATCCCGGTTACCTATTGAGTTTTGGGGAGAGATTATTCAAGCTGCAGCTCACATGATCAATCGGACACCAAGCAATGTTCTAAACGGTAAAACCCCATATGAACTTCTCCATGGTAGACCTCCAATCTACGAGCAACTACGGGTGTTTGGCTGTCTCTGCTATGCCTATCAACGGCCTAGAGACAGAGATAAATTTGCAACACGCAGTCTCAAGTGTCTATTTGTAGGTTACCCCTTTGGCAAGAAAGCATGGCGACTATATGACTTGGAGTCTCAAGAGTTTATCATCAGTCGGGGTGTAGTATTTTTCGAAGATCAGTTTCCTGGTATTGAGAATTCTGTGTCCGTTACACCACCTGTTCAACGAACTGATCTTCCTATCGATGATTGGCTGGTGAACTCAGACACGCATGCTCAACAACAAGAACTAAGTAACCCTGTTTCTATAACACCTACTACAACTGTTCCAACACCTTTGGTTGTTTCCTCGCCTTCTCCATCTACAACACTTCCTACCTCTTCTCAGGCCCCAACGGCAGACTCAGGTGTCTCGGTTATCCCTGAGACGCAACCTCCTGCACCTTTACTTTCTCCACCTACATCTCCAGAAAAATCGACTGAGACGGTACCAAACATGTCAGGTTCCTCGCCTGGTCTTCTTGATCTTCTTGGCCGTGGCCATCGTACGAAGAAGCCATCGGTTCTCTTGAAGAATTTTCTGATTAATTCTACAACTACTAACCCCTCTCACGTTCACACTCCATCAGATCAGGGTTCTCCTTTTACGGTTCCAGGTAAAACACTGTATCCCATCTCTGATTACTCTACTACTTCTGTCTTTAATGCTTGCCATCAAGCGTTTCTTGCCAAGATCACTACAGATTATGTTCCTAAAAACTATAAGGAAGCAGTACAGGACCCACGGTTCAATGGCGCAATGAAATCAGAGGTCACAGCTTTGGAAGCAAACCATACTTGGGATATTACAACGCTACCACCTGGCAAGAAGACCATCGGCTGTGGCTGGATTTTCACGAACAAATACAAGGCGGATGGCACACTTGAACGTGCTAAAGCGCGCCTAGTAGCTCGTGGTAATAGACAGCGCAAAAGACTGGATTACAAAGATACTTTTGCCCCTGTAGCAAAGATGAATACTGTGAGGTTTCTTCTCAAACTTGCAGCTGCTAAGCGATTGGAAATACATCAAATGGACGTCCATAATGCTTTTCTAAACGGTGATCTCGAAGAAGAAATTTACATGGATCTTCCTCCTGGTTTTAAAACTGATGATCCTTCTAAGGTATGTCGTCTACGGAAATCCTTATATGGCCTTAAACAATCTCCTCGTTGCTGGTTTGCTAAGCTAAGTACAGCTCTCAAATCGTTTGGGTTTGTTCAAAGCTATGAGGATTATTCTTTGTTCTCTTTCATGGATGCAAATATTTGTCTTCATATCTTGGTCTATGTGGACGATTTTATTATCGCCGGGAATGACATTGCTACCATTCAGAGGTTCAAAAACTACTTACACCGGTGTTTCAAGATGAAGGACCTCGGTAAATTAAAGTATTTTTTGGGTTTAGAAATTGCCCGTGGCCCTGAAGGAATATTTGTGTCTCAACGAAAGTATGTGCTTGATATAATCACTGAGTGTGGTTTACTAGGCGCAAAACCGGTGTCTGTTCCTACTGAACTCAATCAGAAGCTTGCATTGTCAAAGAGTGTGCGTCTTCAAGATCCAGGGAAATAAAGGCGCCTTGTAGGTCGTTTGATCTATCTCACTTTTACGCGACCTGAACTCAACTACATTGTCCACATTCTATCTCAGTTCATGCATCAACCGTTGGAGGATCACTGGATTGCTGCGTTACGTGTGATTCGTTACTTAAAAGGCTGTCCAGATCAAGGAATTATGCTCTCTTCAAACTCCGACCTCAGCCTTACAGCCTACTCTGATTCTTACTGGTCGGCTTGTCCTCTAACACGTCGATCTCTTAGTGCGTACGTTGTTCTTCTCGGTGACTCCCTTGTTTCTTGGAAAACAAAGAAACAACGTACCGTGTCTCGCTCTTCTGCTGAGGCAGAGTATCGGTCCATGGCTGATACAACCTGCGAATTAAATGGCTCAAACGTCTTCTCCATCATTTTGGTTACTCTCATCGTCAGCCAATGAAGCTTTTCTGTGATAGTCAATCGGCTCTCCATATTGCACGGAACCCGGTCTTCCATGAACGTACCAAGCACGTCGAGAATGATTGCCATTATGTGCGTGATGCTGTTCAAGACAAACTGATTACCACCGAACATATTGCTACAAAGAACCAGCCTGCGGACTTGCTTACTAAAGCCTTGCCTACTCCGACATTTCACCATCTATTGTCAAAGTTGGGAATTCTTGATATGTCATTTCCAACTTGAGGGGGGGGGGGTAAAGGGATAATGATATGTATATGTTCCTAGATACTAGGGGATTTAGGCTTATCTTGAGATTCCTATTCCTATCTAACTTATGTTACTCTCCTTGTATAAATACCAACGTGAGTTGATGAATAAAGTTAACAGTTTACCTAATATTTTAGTTTTGACTTAGGATTGGGTTTAGGAATCCGCCTGCAAGCACTAAAATCTCAAGGACCACACAATAGTGACTGCTCAAAACTTAAAGGCAAAATTATCGGAGCTTAGAGACAAACACAACCCACTAGAAAGTAACCAAGACTAGGAAACCCTAGATGGTAATCAAACTAAAAAGGAGACAATCAAAACGTTACGTTAGTAAAGGACAACTGTTGCTGTAAAACGCCCTACAACTCCAACTAAATCTCGCCATTGGACCTTGAACAGGCTCACCATGCGCCTCCTACGCGCCACCATACCACAGAATAGCAAAGAGAAGCTTCCCGTACACGAACCTTATTATTACAGCCGGTAACCATTACAAAACCACCACAAACAACCGGATCTGTTACCATCGATGGAGTCGGCGGAGTACAATTGAGATTCTCTGCTTTAAGATCTGAGATTTGAAGCTCTATTTCAGATTAAAACCACATAGTAGTAGAAAAAGATATAAAACAACTTAAACAAAAACTCACCCTCTCATAGCACGAACGACGTCGACGTAAAGCCGTCGAATGGAGAAAGTGAAGATGATGAACTTCTGTTTTTTTTTTTCTCTTGTTCTCTGTGTATTTTTTTGTTATGTAGTTTAGTTTTTGACTAACTAAAACATTCAAAGTTAAAATTTTATGATGATTTCAAACCTTTATCAAACACATACAAAGGGCCCTAGACCTTTTCATTATGAACTAAGAGTGTGAGTGGAAGGTGAAACAAACAGTGGTTCTCCTGCCAATGCGGGACATCCACATGCAATGCGCCATTCAAGAAAAATGTTACAAAGTGTGTGTCCTCCACTTCTTAAATAATATGGCTCCCAATGAAAAAAATGTATCAAACTGTGTGGATCTAGCGTATCAAGCGGATCAAATGAAACAAAAGCGAATTAAGCGTTACAAGTACAAGTGTGAATCAAGCGGATCTAGCGCTTCAAGACATATCTGTGAATGGTAAAAATAGATAAAAAGTAGTCCAAAATAATGTATAGATTTTAAAAATATATATAAATATGATATTATTATTTATTTTTTATAATTGTTTTTAAAGTAATATAAGTACAATTATATTTTTTCAAACTTTATTATAAAATTTAGTTCAAACATAATTTAATTGTTTTGAACTTTACAATTAAATATATTTGTGTGATTTTTAAAGATTAAAAATAATTGTTTTTTTATTTGCCAAAATAATATTATTATTACTATGGGTTATATATTAACTAGCATTGCAATTATTTAAATATTCAAATAAGTTCAAAAACAACAATGAAAATATATAAAATAAAATAAATCTTAATACAATAGCCATAAAAATCTATACATAAGATTTTTTTTTGCCGATAATGTATATTTGTACTCTAATATTCACAGTAACTGAAGACAAGTAACATGATATTCTTGTAACCGATGCCAAATATTTCTCCATCCTAACCCACTATCTGTTTGAACTTGTCATCTTTCAAAACATCGATCGTAATAACTCAATGTCGGTTCAATAATTAACTCTTCAAATTGTGCATTCTCCAAATTCCACAACTCAATTCTCTCTTTATAACTTAGAAATTGAATTCTTTATGCTCGCAATTGACATATACGAAAATCCTATATACTGACAAAAACAATAAAATGTTAGATTGATAATAATTATATAACAGAATTATATCACACATAATAAGTAATAAATGTTATACAAAAATTAAATCAAACATCAAACATAATCATTATAAAAGAGTCCAAGCAACTAAACTAAGCTTCATCATCATCGCTTTGATGAGTTTTGCTTAAATTAGATCCTCGTTGAATTCCCCATATGTTAAATAATCCTCCAATTTTACGTGTTTGTAGTATTTCCCTTGTGATGCTCCTTGTTGAGAATTGAGTGTAGTTCTAGTTTGTGTTTCAAGTGGAAATCCATATTGAACATTCGTCGAAGAAGGCCAGTGTGAAGCAGTTGGCGATGAACCCCATTGTGAATGATTTGATGATGAACCACATTGTTGAGTATTTGATGATGAATCCCAATGTGGCACCACTGGTGGTGAACTCCTCCATTGTTGTGCATTCTGATATGATCCCTATTGCTGAGAATTCTGTTGTGTGTCCATTGTTGAGAATTTGGCGGTGTGCCACATTGCTGTGCATTAGATGGTGTACCCTATTGTTGAGCAGTTGGTGGTATATCCCATTTCTGAGCACCTGATGATGTACCCCATCTTCTCTAAATTCGTTAATGCACACCCAGTAGAACTTTGTGTCATTCGGTAGCTCAGCTCCATCGATTCAAATTTCTTCTCAGCCTCATAATCATCTTGGCAACGGATTTTGGCGTAGTTGTTGTAAACTTTGATGTTGGAATTCCCTAAATCCGGTCATTGTATCTGTGAGGGTGGTCTCAAATGACTATATTTTTTACTTCCTCTTGAACCACTTCCATGTAAAACTCGTGAATGTATTGATGATCGAAGTACTTCCTCATCTTGCTTTGCCTTGTTGTTGAACTCTTGAACCAGGAATTTGAATCGAATCAACCGTTGCAGAGATATGACGAATATGTGTACGAGTGAACTCATTTGAAGGACGTGTGTCATCGTTTATGTTAACAAGATACACTTCTTCTATTTTTTCATCTCTGGCTCTTCATTGTCTGACATTTCACCACCATATGTTTCTTGGTACAACTGATCTTCATTGTTAGTGGCAGCTTCATTCATCATCTCTTTTCTTCTTTGGTTGACAAAATATTGAGAATTTGATTGGACATTTTATTCTACTTTATTTATATTTATTTATTTCTTTTTTTTTAAAAAACAGTATATACAAGTTTACCTATTAATATAGTTATTGCATTTCCTTATTTGTATTTAGAAAAACTGTTTATGAAGTGTAGTCATATAAATTTGTTTTATAAATTAACACTTCCACACTAATATAAATTCACATATGTATGATATATCTATTAATTTTTTACTTATTTGATGAAAAATTATGTGAAACAACTATATGTACTTATAATATTATAAAATCTGTACAGTATTTTGGATTGTTTTTATCCACTTTCACCATCGTTTTAAACGGTTAGATCTGTTCGATTCAGAATTGTACCGTTCGATCCGCTTCAACCATTTTTATTCCACTCAGTCCGCTTGATCCGCTAAATTCGTAATGTTTGATTCACTTTCTCCATTCAAAGCTATGATTCACAAGCGGTACACATTTGTGAACGAGTATGGTAAATTTGATGCTCCACATGTACCGTGAAAACACTTCAAAAATCGAGTGTAATAGACGGTTTATATCGTTTCTATTATCTATTTGAAAAATCATAATCTTTTAATGTTGCTTGAGTTCTTTATTTTAAAGCGTCCAAAATTTATTTTTATCCTATTTGAATGATAGAGAAAAACACATAAAACATTTCTTATGAATCGCGCTATACTGAAATTATTTTATAATATATTTAATGTATATTCTGTATATAATGTATAATGTATTTATATTTTCTGTATATAATGTATTTATATTTGACATCATATTTTATTTATAAATATTTGTTATTTTTTGTTAAGAATTTTTTTGAATTTTAAAACAAATTAATTTGAAACTCAAATATATATATATATATATATATATATATATATATATATATATATATATATATATATATATATATTTTTTTTTAAAACATCCAAATAAGAAATTATTTTCGGAATGAGTCAAACTCGACCACCACTTGATCTTCAGATATGAGCGATGACAAAAAAAAATATTTAAAATTTCAAAATAATTATATATTAATTTAAATTTATTTTATTATATTTTAATATAAAATAATATTTATTAATTAAATTTCTAAAAATAATTAAATTTTAAGAAAAAATAATTAGTAGTAGAAATAATTTTAAATTGTACAATATTTTGGACGCTTTTTATCCACTATTACCATTCAAACTTATATTTTAGACTGTTAGTTCTGTTTGATTTACACTTGTAACGCTAGACTTTATTTCGCTCGATATATTTGAATCATTGTCCACAACGCTTGATCCGTTTTTCTATTCGGAATCTAAGTTATATTTTAACATATTATTAGATTTTAATATTAAATTGATTGATATTTAAGTTTGGTCTGCAGGACCAGATCTTTACATGGCTGTCTGTTGGATTATAGGTTTGAATTCTCAAGTAAATATAAGGTTCAAGGCCCTTTTCAAAGGCGCAACCATCGAGGCCGATTATAGGTTTGAATTCTAAAGTAAAATTACAGTCAAAAAAATTTGTAATAAAATCAATTTTTTTTAAAGAAAGTATAATTCAGTTTTAGAGATTTAAAGTTCAAAAATTGATTTTCTTTTGTAACTCAAAATTTGATGTTGAAGCATAAATCTATCACATTGAAGTAAAATCCACAAGAAAATAAAGTTCAAACGATAGCATTAATGGTGAGAGAAACTAGAGATGACATTTGTCTAGATTGTTGAATAAAAAGAAATAGAACAAAGAGTAAAAATACAATATGACTTGACTGGTATTAATTGACAAAAAGGTAGTAGCAATATGTGTATGATTTTTGATGTATTATTATAAGTGATTAGTAAAACAACAAGTGTTATATATATAGAAAATTATCATATAAAATTATTATACTGTACATAATTTGTTTATTTATGGATATGATATATATATCTATATATTATAAATTATGTATACATATTATCTGAACAAATTCTATATACATATTATCTGATAAAATAATGATTTATTATATATTTACTGCTATAAATTAAGTTTTTAATATTTTTGAACTAAATCAATTAATAAAGTAAAAATAAATTTTAAAATATTGTAATTTTAAAATCTAATATTAGAATGTTATGTGTTGTTAAAAGAAAATAAAAAGTACACAATAATATGATACATTTGAACTAATTAATAACAACTAATTTGGTATAACATTATTAATAAACACAAAATTTGGTGGGATAGTTATATTGTAGATAAAATTATATCAAATTTGGTGGGATAGTTATATTGTAGATAAAATTATATCAAATTTGGTGGGATAGTTATACTGTAGATAAAATTATATCAAATTTGGTGTTTTGCAGTCCAATAGAATTTAGTCCAGAATTTCTTTAGATGAATTTTAATTTTATATTAAATTAATAAAAATATCCCTTAAATATTAATTATGAATTGATTTATATGTGTCATCACCACCTTAAATCTTCACAAACAAATACAATATAGCTTTCGAAAAAATGTGACATGATATAGTTTAATAGTGTCATGTACATATTTCTTTATAAAATTTATATTTTCTGATAATATATTTTAAATATGGTAATGACTATTAACTTCTTTATTTTAAAACACGGCGACTTGATAGGAGAATGATGCGGACAAACTTTAAATGGTTGTGAACCGTGGCGATTTCAATTTAATTCGGTAAAAAACCGAATACCTAGAAAAAAACTTAGTCTTTGTTCTTTTTAACCCAGAAATCAAATGTTATACATAAGATCTATGAAAGAGGTGCTAAAACAGTAAGAAAAATCAAGGAGATGATGGAAAATCAAGAAAAAATAGCAATAGTCGTGATTAACATTGTAAAGAAATAAACAATACAAGAAGAAGAGAAAATGACTCGTTAGTGATGAATTTTTCCCTTACTAAATGAAAGCTCGAAAATATAAAGTAAACTCAAAAATTGTGACATGATAGTAGTTTAATAGTGTCATGTACATATTTCTTTATAAGTTTAATACTTTTTGACAAGATTATTTAAATATGGTAATGACTATTAATTCCCTTGTTTTAAAACACGGCGACTTGATAGGAGAATACGGTGGATAAACTTTAAATGGTTGTGAACCGTGGCGATTTCAATTTAATCCGGGAAAAAAAAGAATGCATAGAAAAAAATTAGTCTTTGTCCTTTTTAACCCAGAAAACGAATGTTGTACATAAGATCTATGAAAGAGGTGCTAAAACTGTAAGAAAAATCAAGGAGATGGTGAAAAATCAAGAAACAAATAGCAGCATCCTGATTAAAATTGTAAAGAAATAAACCTTACAGGAAGAAGAGAAAATGATTAGTGTACGAACTTTTCCCTCACTAAATGAAAGCTTCAAAATATATAGCAAACTCGAAAATATATAGAAAGCACACCTAATCTTGTTAGAACCCGAGCTAGGAGGTGTGCTTTCTATATATTTTGAAGCTTTCATTTAGTGAGGGGAAAGTTCGTGAACCAACACACTTTTCTGGTAGCTAATATATATATATATATAATATGAAAAGTACCTTAAAATAAATGTCTGATTAATCCCCCGTATATTAAAACAACACTAATCAAATAACTTTTTATATTTGATTGATTAAAAATTTATCTAAATTAGTCTTTTCATTAGATTAATTAACAAATTAATTTTTACTTGTTCAACGTATTTTAACTAAAAGAAAACCAAAATTTCCTAAAATTTATATATTTAAATTATAAATTTAATTGTATTTAAAACGAGTTCATAAGATATATATTTGAAATATATAATCATTAAATATAATATCATACAGAAAAAATATAATTTAATTCTATTTAAAATTTAATGAAAATCAAACTAAATAGTTAAATCAAATCAAAAGAAATAAGACTCAAAAATATATTTTTGGTTTTATTTCTCAAACCGTGAAATTAAAAGAAAAATAGTCAAATGTTAACTAAAAATTTCGTTAAATGAAATCAAACTGAAATAATTAACCTAAATCAAAAGAAATAAGACTATTAAAATAAACTTAAGGTTTTACTGTTTTCTAAGTCTATGAAGTTAAAGTATAAAAATGATAATATCCAATCAGAACTATTTTTAAAAATAATAATATTGATTTTACTGTTTTCTAAGTCTATGAAGTTAAAGTATAAAAATGATAATTTCCAATCAGAACTATTTTTAAAAATAATAATATTGATTTTCTAATATTGTTTTATTTTCAAAGAAAATTGTATTTTTTATTTTTATATTATAATTTTAATATTTAACTTCACTGGTCTAAACAAAAAAACAAAAATATCTTTTAGTAAAGTTAAGATACTGATTTTTCATATTATTTTCAATATATAATAAGAAACCATAAAGAAACACATGATATTTTTCTTATTAAATATTTTTAAACAGTAAACATACACATGATATCTTATTATTATATATTGTTCAATATATAATTCATTACTATATTTTAAAGTTAAGATACTAATTTTCTTATTATATATTTTTCAATATCTAATAAGAAACCATTAACATACACATGATATTTTTCTTGTTATATATTTTTAATATCTAATTCACTACTATAGAGATTTAATGTTAGGATACTGTTATTTTATTTGTTTTTATGTAGAGTTAGTGGGGGAGTTAAATATGTAGAGTTTAGTGCTTTCAAAAAGTGTGAAATTTTTTAATCTTGCAAAGAACTGCAAAAAGTTTGAATATTTAAGAAATTTAAGAAAATATTATAAAAACCCCATCAAAATTAACACTAAATTTTAATAGAATCATACAATCCTTAAACCAAAGCTTTTGAATAGCAAAACAATTTGTATGAATAACAATTCATATTGTATGTAATTAAACAATTCAATAACACTGAACTTTTATAAGAGTGTTAGAATTTGTAAACCAATAAAAAAAATTTGAAAATCGTAATAACAAGTGCAGTGGCACAGTTTTGGTGGACCTCGAGAGGAAGTACGAGAGTAATGCACTGTAAATCTTGGAATAAACTATGTACGGGGAAAGAGGAGGGAGGGCTGGGTTTCAATGATATTTTGGATTTTAATTCGGCTTTGTTAGGAAAATAGTTGTGGCGTTTGATTGAGAAACCTAATACTTTGTTTTCTCGAGTTTTCAAAAGACGACATTTCACGAATGCTTCACCCCTGGATCCAATCCGTTCATACTTTCCATCCGATGGATGGCGAAATATTTTATCTGCTAGATATCTGGTTAGCAAAGAACTAATCAAAAAGGTGGGATCAGGATCATCTATATTTGTATGGAATGATCTCTGGCTCCCAACCACTCGCCCGAGACCAGAAAAAAAAAGTAATTATCAAAATCTCTACCCAAATCTTACGGTTTACTCTCTAATCAACCCAACATCACTGACATGGAACTCTCAGATTATTCTGTCTTTGGTGGAACCTGAAGAAGCTATGATTATTGAAACTATACCATTAAGTCGAAATAGGCTGTTGGACCAAGAATGGATGGCATTTCATGGCCGTTTTATGGACCCACGGTTACTGTGTTAAAAGCTCAAGCTTGGAAAATCCGATGTCCGCCAAAGATAAAACATTTTCTCTGGCAGTTGGTCTCGAGTTCAGTAAAGAAAAACATTTGGAGTAGGGATATACAGGGGGATGTTCAGTGTGAAAGATGTTGCACCAGGGAAGAATCAATTAATTAATCATGTGTTCTTTGAATGTCCTCCAGCTGTCTAAGTATGGGCTCTATCTAAAGTACCATCGCATCCAGATACCTTTCCTTCACAGACGCTATTCAAATATATGGACTATTTATACTTGCGAGCATCTCCGTAGATGGAGGATCATTAATTTACATGGATTTTATGGTACATCTGGAAAGGACAAAACAATAAGATTTTTAGTAACATTGATGTAGATTCGAGAGATACTCTCAAACTGGCAGAGACAAAATCGTTACTCTGGGCTGAAGCTCATATACCAGCCACAAGTGGAGATGTTCAAGTCGTACAAACGGAGGAAGTTACGCTACCTTTGATTCGCTGGTGTTTTACGGATGGTTTATGGAAAGCACAAGAGCTTTTTCTGGACAGGGTTGGTATAGTACGTTGCCGGGTTTTGCGGGGCTTATGGGAGCTAGGAACACAAGAACGCGAGAGCAAGCATTTCACCTTCACATTCGTAAATATAAACGCTCATTTGGGCGATGAAAAGCATGAGGAAACCTACGTCAGTATCATGTAACGTTTGCGACGGATTGTATTTAATTGATGAAGATGGTCTTGGCACCAGAGGAATGACCAGCTTTCGCAAATTATTTAGAAGAATCAAGGTTCTACAAGTAAAATATACCTACTCAGACATCATTCATATCCTGAGAACGCTGAGTAAAGAGGTGGGCAGCCTGAAGCGGAGTGCCATGAAGCAGCCGTCCTTCGTTGTTCTTATGGATGCAGAGTTATCAGTTTGGTTTACACAGTCTTCTTAGAGTATGTTTATTTTTTCGACAAAAAAAGAAATTTATTTAGTTTGTATTAAATTTTATTTCATTATTATTTATATCGGAAATTTTAATAACTACACTAATTATTTTTGTAAAATTTAGAGAATATAACAAAACATACATATTAAGTTATAGCTTCGACCCGCCCTACGGGCGGAATGGTAATTTAAAAATAATTTAAATAAATATTTTGATTTTTGTTTAATACTTGTTTTTATTTAAAACTTTGTGTTCTATATTAGTATAAATAGTTATTGATTTTTATTCTTTATTCAGTTTTATTTTCATTACAATTAACGAAATTTTTCCTTACGATTAATAAGATTGTCTATTTGAAGTTTTATTCTATTTTTATTTTAATGGTAAAACTATTGATTTAGATGTTTAATTTGAAGTTACCTAGTTTTATTTGTTCTCTTACATTATTTTATACCGTGCTATTATTCGACTTTATAACTATATATTTTAATTTTACATAGTTGTGGATCTATGTTTATAGTTTTTTTATAGAATTCTTGACATGAATATTTAAAATACATTCTACATTTATTTGGTTAGAATAACTTAACATATCTATATTATATAAAAATTATTCATTTTTGTTTTTATAATTATTTTTTATTTTTATTCTATTTTACCTAAAAATTATTTTTATTTTTGATTATTAATTAGTTTTTTATCGTGGTCTTATTTTCATAAAAACTTTTTTAGTCTATTATGTATTACTATTTAATTATTTATTTTGTTTATTTTTTATTTTTCTAATCTTGAGCTTCGTGATAAATTTTTTTTTTTGGTAACTTAGCTTCGTGATAAAATGATGGAATCATTTCATAAGCTTTTCGCTTTTAATTTGTATTTGATAAAACGTGTAAACACAATAGTTTTAAAAAATCGTTTTTATTATTTTTCTAAAGTGTATGTATTTTAGATGATATTATAATTGTGTGCTAAAGTAATTTTACATTGATGGATTTTTTTGTTAGATTGTAATTAATCTATTGATTAAAAAGAAGTTTTGGGTTATTAAACATTTTATTAATAATTTTAGTTAATAAAATAAGACGATAAAGAATATAGTGTTTAACTAAAAATTATTGATTATTTGGAACACTTAGGTTACTTCAATATAGTGAAGTCTATTGCTTTTTAACACTAAAGAGCTTATATGCAAATAAATATATGGAAAGTATAACAATAATTTGTAGCATTTCAAAAAAAAAAAAAAAAAGTCAACATAGTCTCTCCTCCCTCTTTTACAACGTGATTCTCTTTTCACTATTTGCGCAAAAACCTCAGCTTGCCATATATCTCATTCCATCCACACTAAAATATACCGTTGATCCCACTATGCTAGCCTTTGGATAAGCATGGACTATTGATGTTTTATCGTCTTCCCTTCGACATGATAAAACNTGCGATTCCAGCATTGGTCCATTTTCATTTTACTTAGTTTTATCCTTGTTGATAATCCATCGTATTTGTGCAATAATGCCAATGAATAGTGTCAAAAAGATGTAGGCTAAAATTCTTGTACACACAGTGGTCTTAGGCGGAAATTGCTAAAACCCATGCTGATTCTAAAGTGTTACGGACTCTTCTTTCCAACATTAGACCATGTGCAACGGTGCTTTTTAACTGATCCTTAGCAAAAATCCTTGTCAGATTTTAATTAAATAATAATAAAAAGCTATGTTACTGGGTGAATTAATCCTTACCTAAGGATTTCTGGAAGGGTGATCCTTATAAGGTGGCGACGTCGTTTTGTTGTTGTTTTTGGTGGGGAAAAAAAAGTGAACTGATCTGATGAAGATCTGCTGCCACAAGCAAGCTCTGCTTCTCTAAAAAAAACCCCCTAATTATCAATCACTTTCCAGAATCGCCGCTCATATGATCATCGTAGAAATCGAATTAATTTTTTTTTTATCTCTTCCTCATTGCTCGATCCAGCTGAAATCGAGAGTTTCAGTTACTGGGTTTCCATAAAGGAACAAACTTTACGCTTATCTGAATCATGAAGAGATGGTTGGTGGTGGAGGAAACATGAGAGAGGAAGGATCGATGAAACCGACGATTCAAAACACAAACTTGTTCGCAGCTTTGGATACTCGGAGGAAGAAGAAGAAGTCTGTTAAGGTCACAGAACCGGTTAAGGAGGCTGAGCCACAGGTCTTTTGGGCTCCTACGCCTCTAAAGGCTAAGGCTTGGGCTGATATTGATAGTGACGATGAAGATGAGGATTATTTCGCTACCACTGCTCCTCCTCCTCCTCATTCTCAGACCTTGTGGAGTGCTTCTCAAGCATCAGAGGCTAAAGAGGTTCACGTTGAGGTTAGAAAATTCTAAACCTTTTCATGTGTGTGTGTGTATACTGCTTGAAACTTGATGGTCTGAATATTCAATAGTTGTAGCTTTTGTTCAAACTCTTTTAGATTTCACATGCTTTGAGTGAGATACTCTGCTTCAAAGTTTTCATTAACTCATCAGAGGAACAAGCTTAGTTATCTGCCATGGCTCTTGATGCTTCTACTGCTCTTGCAGGTTTGCTCTCTTGCTTCTTATAAAGAAAGATGAATCAATCTCTTTCTTTTGAATGCATAGAGTTTACTTGATGGGTTTTAACACTTCTCTTTAGTTGAATTGATCTCTGATAAATAAAGTTAACTTTTTTTTTTAATTTGCTCTGTTTTGGCTCTGTTCTTCTTCTATGTGTTAGATAGATGTATCAATCTCTTTTCTTTGACTTCATCGTGATTCCTTGATGCCTTGATGGGTATTGATACTTCTCTGTAGTTGGATCAGTCTCATGAATAAAGTTCACTTTTATAATTTGCTCTGTTTTTGGCTCTCTTCGTTCTACTATATATTTCCTTTGAATGCATAGAAGAGCTGAAACTTGACGCCAACACAAAAGATGAAGCTGGTTAGTCTTAACTTATAGCTCTATTTTTTTTTCAAATGTCATTATTTTAAAGACTTGTAATAATGTTGCAGGGGATACTCCACTTGTTCATGCTGCAAGGCAAGGACAGATTGAGACGGCTAAGTACCTTTCAGATCACGGAGCTGATCCTAATATTGCTAGTGAACTAGGAGCTACTGCTTTGCATCATGCAGCTGGGACAGGTTGGTTTGTTGATTACTCCGTTGTTTATTTCGTTTCACTTTCTCAGGTCACCAATTGTTGTGTGTGTTTGCTTATCATTAGGGGAAATTGAGTTGGTAAAGGAACTGCTCTCTAGAGGTGTTCCTGTTGATTCTCAAAGTGAATCTGGCACACCGTTAATATGGGCTGCTGGCCATGATCAAAAAGATGCAGTGGAAGTCTTGTTACAACACAATGCTGATGTAACCTCTTGTGTATTATATCTTTAGTTGAGTTTCCATCTAAACCATAATCTTCAACGAAACTTAAAGTTTGTTTGTTTTAATGACTTTGCAGCCTAACGCTGAGACTGAAGATAATGTCACACCATTGTTATCTGCAGTAGCAGCTGGTTCTGTGGCATGCTTAGAGCTCTTGGTCAAGGTTTGAGATGTTCTTTACTCGTAGTGCTGTTATACATCTTAGATCAAGCTTGGTTCTTATTTTATTAAGTACAGGCAGGTGCCAAAGCTAATGTGTTTGCTGGTGGTGCAACTCCGTTGCACATTGCTGCTGATATTGGAGATCTTGAGTTAATCAACTGTTTACTTAAAGCTGGAGCTGATCCTAATCAAAAAGACGAGGTAAACATCTCTTTAGCGATGAAACATTTTCTTTTGTTTCTCTTGATCATATATGAACAACAAAACCTGAATCTTTAAGAGAGAACATAAATATTTTTGTATTCCTAAGGATTCTATTATGGATAACACTATTGGACTTAACATTTTCATTAAAATTCTTAACTATTCAAAAAGTAACCAAATAACAAAAAAAATATTATAAAATGCTTAAGGATTCCAATGGTGAGTTACACCATTGGACATGTTAGATTTTGAATCTCAAGTAAATCGACTGTTCAAATCGTTTCATTCCTTAGATACATCTATTCCCTCTTTTTCCTTGTTATCTTCATTAACCATTGAATTTACTTTCTGAGATATGATTTTAAGCTTTTTAAAAGTTCAGACTATATAATCAAATCTTTGTCAATAAAAACGCACTACTTTGTTACCAATCAAGTCTTAATACGTAGAAGATTGAACAACGATCATCGATTTGGGAAAGGTTAAATATACATATACATATAGAGAAAGAAAAAAACATGTTTGCCTACCTAATATCTGTTTCAGTATATAAAAGATTAAACAAAGACATGTGTGAATAAACACAAAAATCCAAATCTAGTCTAATCAAACGGCTATTCGGGGATGAAAGTGTGTTGAAGTAGAATTAATCAAACCATCAGAAGATTATTTGAAACCGTGTGAACCATTCATGGTTTGGTCAAAAGCTAATAAGAGTCCCTTCCTTTTGAAGGCATATAATGCGATTTAAATCAGAGTTGTCAACAAAATCTAATAAGGAGTACTCTTTTAGCAAATCTATAAAAGAAAAACAATACACAATGGAGGGTGTCAGTAAACCGGTATGTATGACGACGATGNTGATTTTTAAGGAGATTTGAGGCCGTGTACCTGTTGGAGATGGTTTGAAACTCTTTGAGTTTGGAGTTTAGCTGAATTCCTGAATCAGATCTTAAGCCCATTAACAAATTTTTAAGATTAAAAGCAGATCCTACGTTCATTAATCATAATAATCTAGGCACGGCAAACAAAACCTTAGCGTTTGGGTTGAGGGTAGACTTTTCTGAAGAACAACTTGTAAGAACCAGTAGAAAAGCTTGGTCATAGTAATGGACGACTTGATGATGGGAAAGTTGCAGAGTTGAATTTCAGATCAAATCGACATATGGGAGTCGGATAGTTATCCATGTGGCTCTTGTAGCTTGGAACATGCTGCTGTGAGAAGACTCACGTGTAAGCTCCCTACACACAATAATCTAAGCTCCCTACACACAATAATCATAACTCAGAAACCTGATCAAGACATAAGAAAGATTAAAGGACATAAACTTTTCTGACAGGTAGTCCAAAGATGACGACTTTCTTCCCCTGCAACCAATAACAATCAATCATTATGTCAGAAACTGAGGTTACACCGCAAATCAAAATACAGAGGAAAAAAAAGAGAGAGGGTTGACCTTGAAGATATCTGACAATGGTGTGGTGGAGAATTTGGATGAAACGCCTTCGTCCCAGCTGCGAGATTTTTGGAGGGAAACGCCTGGAGCCGCCGAGGTTATGTCTGTCCCCTCTGAGAGTTTTGAAAGCCCTTGATGAAACTCCCAAGAGCCACATGAGCCACATGTTTGAAGCCATAAGCTCGATTAATCCTGTCATTACCATTAAATCTGAAAAGAAAAGGGAAGCGGTTGTTTTTCCAAATCACTGGAGCTACATAACGGCAAGAAGAAGCAGACAGAGTTCATGGGCTGGTCAATGTGCGGACACTTAATCGAAGCTGGATACTCCATCACTGTCTTCAACCGCACAATCTCCAAAGCCCAGAGTCTTCTCTCCATGGGTGCCAAGCTAGCCGACTCCCCAAACTCCCTCGCTTCCAATCAGACGTCGTCTTCCCCATCGTCGGTTACCCTTCAGATGTCCGGCACGTCATCCTCGATCCAAACTCCGGTGCTCTGTCCGGTCTATCTCCGGGAGGCATCCTCGTCGACATGACTACCTCCGATCCTTCTCTAGCCGCCGAGGAGATATCCAAAGCCGCTTCCTTCGTCAACTGCTTCTCGATCGATGCTCCCGTCTCTGGAGGAGACCTCGATGCTTAACAATTAATCTTGAAACTCAAACAATTAACACGTGGCATCACTACACTCTTCTAATTAGTGACGTGGATCAAGGAGAAGGATATAAACTCTTCTTTATAGTAATAGATAGCTTTTAGTGTATGATCAAATATAATTGAATAAGGTTGAACTTGGTCGAACTATATTGATCCATAATCCAAAAAATTTTGTGACTGTTCTGGTTTTGGAAACATCGTCCTAATTAACTCATGCATCGTCCTAAAAAAAATTACATACTCATGTGCCTTAGGTTTAAATCACCTTTGGTACGAAGGTTTATTTTTTAAATCAGAATATCTAAAAGCTGACACCAGACCTGGCATAGTTTATGGACCTAAGACCATGATTAACCTGAAGTTTTTAGAATAGGGTTCTTAGCGAAAGTTAAGAAAATGTTTCTTAAACTTTTAACTAAAAAAAGTTAAAAATAGGTTCTTAAAGACCCGGAATTCCCACTATTTACAAAAAAAATATTACATGCTTTATAATAGCAAAACATATCATCGCTTTTGAGACACATTCTTTTATTCAGAGCTTTTTATAGAGCTCTGAATATATGTAAAAAGCTCTGCAAAATGTATCAGCGTTGATAGAAGAAATAGATATTGAGTGGCATAAATCAAGCGTACAGATTAGCCTTCAAAAGTCTACTTTTTGTGTTGCCTTTAAAGGAGTGGGTATGGAGACCTGCAGGTTTTTTGTTTCTCACTTGTTAATTTTTTGGTCATGTAGAAGAATCACATTCATTGTAATCCCGTTTTACAGATTGATTGATTTTCTCCTTTTTCAGTTTTTGTTTGTTTGTTTGTAAGGCTCTAAAAAACTTATTTTGCAAAGAAACCATATCCAACATAAGTAGTACACACCTATGTTTGATTTAAATATACGAAAACATACACCTTATAGACATTTGATTTGTTAAAAAAATAATCTTTTGAGGTAAACAATATGGTGACCATGAACATGCTGTAAATCTGAACTTTCACTAATATGATATTTATCTTTTAGAAAAAAAAAAAAGAACATGCTGTAAATCCATTTACATAAATCACTAGCGAGCTACTACACTTATAAAACACTGTAAAGAACAACTTCAGGATAACTGGGTATTGACAACGAGAATCACACCCATTACAAACTGGCCGACTTGAATAATTGTTGGCAATAACCATATATATGGATTCGGCCTCGCCTCCTAGATTAATCCATATGAAACCTCCAAACGTACATTTGATATGAAAAGTGATGCCGCAATAATCACAGGAATAAAACCATTTTTTAGGGTTCAGAACTTCCTCGCATATCTTGCACCAGTACTGCTCGTTTGTATTTTCTCCATAACATAGACTCAGAAAATGATCTTTATCATTTTTGTGTTTAACCATCTTTGGCAAAATAGAACATTTAACGTCTAAAAAAAATCCACACTCCTCACAACTCAAAACCATATGTGCCTTATCTCCACAAGCATTGCAGAATTTGTCTGTTGTTGAGTAACTGACGTATAACGAATGATGAGGATGACCTTCATGGACAAAAGGCTCAGTTATAGAACCACATCGCACATCAAGGCGGATGATATCATTATCACTTGCGTACACGAAACCTTCAAAATAGTTTTGACAAGCATCACATAAACTTAAATCGTAAGTATATGCGGCTAAAGTCATGGACACCTTGTAGAAAGGATCTATTTTCTTTTTTGGGAGATAGGCACACTTCTGATGAATGATGAATTTGTCACATACCGTGCAATCATAGAATAGGCTAGAAAATATGGGATATGTGCATGCTGTACAACGCCTACATTCACCATTAGCATCACCCCCTTCTTCGAGCTTTAATGTATGATTCTTATGAATAAAATGCGTTATTACTCCTTCTTCAATCACTTCATATGCTTTAGCGTCGGTAGTATCTTCTAATATGCTTTCAAGTTCAATCACGTCCAAAATCCCAAACCTTGTGGCACATCTCATATGAATTGCAAAATCAGGACACTGCGAACAAGAATAAGCTCCACATGTCCAATTTATCTCTTTCAGACAAACTTCACATTTCCAATTACCAGCCTTGAGGCAATCATTGTAGGTTATACAATGAACATGGCGACTAACTTTTATAATGTGTGGTATGTCTATACAATTTCTATGGACCATGAAATTGCACTGAAGACATATATAAGAATTTGGATCGTCATCCATTCCACAAGCATTACAAACAAACGTTCGTTGCAGCAAGAGAGAAAGTAAATTTTCATGAGATTTGGGGTGGTCAAGAGTGAATGGGGGTGGATTCTTTGCACATTCAACATCCACGCTGAAATTTCAGATAGAACAATGATAAAACACAATATGAAGCTTGATTTTGCACAAGCAACATTTTCCATTGGTGTAACTTGGAACACGTGTGAGACGCTTGAGGGAATGTTTAGGATGACAAGAGTAGTTGAGTTCTGGTGTAGATTCAGCGCAATCTTTGTGAAAACTCAGACCACATATGTCGCAAGCATAAGGGAACTGATCATCAAACAATTTACATATATGACAAGAAAAAATATTCATTTTTGGAACAAGTGATAAACGATGCTCATGGGTACTTGGGATATCAATCGTTAAGACAACTACTTTTCTTGCACATACCAAATCGATTGCAAAATCACATATTGAACAATAATAGTACATTTTTGGCAAGTTACCTCTACAAAGCTTGCATTCACCATTGGCATCTTCTATTATTGAAATTGCCTTGATTTTTAACGTATGTTGTGGATGATAGAGATTGCAGACATCTTGATCAGACTTAGCACACTCCTTGTGAAAGAAGAGTCCATAACGAATGCAACGATAGCCATCACTGTAGTAGTCTTCACCAAGATTACAGCCGTCACATTTTAGCCCGCGTGTTGGGTATAGTGAATAAATTTTGTTGAGTTTTTCCATAGACAAGATAAATTTAAGCTTTATTACAATACTTTTTGATAGTTTTATTATGTTTTAGTTTCACATAATGATGGGAACTTTCAATATATATACACACAAGATGATATAAAATCACAATATCAAGTTATTCTTCGCTTTAATAAAAGGAACACTCTTAGAATTATGCTTTTCTTACTATTGATAACGAAGATTCAACGAATTTATACTTGTAACTTAGCTTTTGTAACAATTTTTGTGAAATGAAAAAGGCAAGTTATTCTAAGTTTAATTAGGAGGAAACTTTGATTTCAAAATGGGTTTCTAATATACAGAAAAATACAAGAACAATTTTTTACTCCAAGAAAAGAATTTAGGATAAATTGATGAACAAGTTAATGTCAAATTTAAACAAAAGGTTCAGTTTTGTAAGAAAAAGGTAAAATAAAAATCTCGAATTTTTCCAGTTAGGTGAAAAATAAGCATCAAATACATCATTGAACAAAACATCTTCAGCTTTAAGTGGGTCAAGTCATTTTAGACTTAACCATTATTGAATTTATGTTCCAATGGCTACATAATTGGAACTTCTTTGGACCAACTCAAATAAGTTCTTTTCTTTTGGAAGGGGTTTTATTAAAACTAAAATGAATATCTTTGCATCATCTTTGGGAAATTAGATCAATCACTGTGATGACTCAAGGATAGCCTAATAGAGACAAAACAAAAGAGAATCTTATAAAATTCTACGCCCAAAAACTATAGATAAATAAAAATAAGGCGAACCCAAAAATTTAAAAAGAGGAAAAAATTATCTTCCGTAACTGACGTATCTGATGAACTGCTTATTTTGGGTCTAAATGCAAAAAAAAAATCTGATGAACTTTCACTAACTTAAACACAGTGTTTTCACGCTCGATCCGGATCCGTGGTCCGACCGCTAAACCCGGTGATCCGATAAATAATCCGGTTTAATTTTTAAGAAATATTCACTAATTAAAAACCCGATAAAATCCGCGCTAAGAACCTTTAAACCCGGTGACCCGGCTATCAGTTAAACCATCAGATAAACCAATAAGTTATTTTTATTTAGTTTTTGTTAGATTTTAACTATTTTATTTAAAAAAATGTATGTACCCAAAATAAGAAGTTATATTTTTACTATTAATTTTTAATTTTCTGATAAAATTATTGTTTTCGTGCTATTACATATATTATATATCTCCTTCAGTTTTGTTTTAAAACTTTTGTTGATTTCATATATGGTGAATAACATTTGATTTTAATTTCTAGGTTTTAACTTTTATCATAAATTTCATTTTTATTCTAATTACATGTTTTTATATTATTTTCTTGATTTTACATGTGATAAATAAATATTTTTTTTGCTAATCAAATTTATTTATTTTGATGAACATTATGGCTTTTAAAGAAAATATATTGACTAATGATAAATATCTAAAACTTATGAGATTTAAGTTTTGTTATGATTTATTATATGTTTCATCTTCTAATTTCTTATAAAAATTGTTAAATAATCTAATCTAATTTTAAATATTTTATATGTGAATAAAAATAAAATAAAGAGAGTAAATTTAAATACTTTTTATGTTTCTAAGAAATGTGAAATTTTAAGGTGTCTGGGTCGGGTTTAAAAACAAATTTATCCCTCGAGCTTTGTGTTGTGTTCTTGTTTGTGTCATTGTAATCTCTATCTATCTCCAAAAAAAGGTGAGTTGTTTTTTCTCTTTCTCTTCTCGTCTGGTCCATCTTCTTTGCATCTAAAAAAGGTGGGTTCTCATTGCTTTTTCTTACTCTTCTGTAACTGAAGAGTGAAGACCTGATGAACTTTCACTAACTTAAACTTTTGTTTCCTTGTTCTCATCGACTTTTATGTTTCCTTGTTCTCATCGACTTTTGATATCTTGTTTCCTTGTTATAATTGTTCATGGTTTTCTTGTTAAAGTTCAAGGTTTTTGACAACTTGAAATCATACTTAGGTTTTTATTTCTTCTGTAAGAATTTTACTCTCTTTTTTTTCTTTTCTTTTCTTGTTCCATTTTGGGTTTATTGAAGCAGAGAAACAAATGCATCAGGAAAAACATCACACTATGCGTGCTCCCAAGTAGCGTGAAGCTTCGTTTCTTCCTTCGTAGCCCTTTCCCCTCTTCAGAGACTCTTCCAGTGAGAAAAGTATTGAATTAAATAAATAAATTAGTTATTTATTCTAACTTTTCTAGTAACCCAAGTGTGTTTGGTTACTAGAATAAGAATGCTCTCTCTCTTTATAACTCTTTGTAACATTATTTTTTAGATCTAAGGAAAAACTTTCTCTTTCTTTACTCTTTTCTCTTATCTCTCTCTTGTTCTTCAATCTCAAAGCTTCACTTTCTTACATGGTATCAGAGCTATAAACTCTTGAGTACCTATTTTGGTTCCGCGATTTAACTCTGATATTCTCTTCTATTTGATATATCAATCTACTCCTTCTATTTTCTTTCCAGATCTACTTTATTTTGTGGATAAGAAATCTGTGTTCTTGGGTTGTAAAATTTCAGTGACTGTTTTTTCTTGGCTTCTTTGTGTAACCAGTGGATAATAGTCTCTAAAGATGAATCAATTCATACAAGTCAAGATTCATGTTGTTCTCAAGGGAGGAGAAAACTACATCACTTGGTCTAGATTGGCCAAAACATCCCTCGGAGGAAGAGGTCTTTGGGAGCATATCACTTCAAGTTCCGCACCAAGGCAAATCACCCAAGGAGAAGATGGCAAGGAGATTGTAGTGGTAGATGAAGGCAAATGGGATCAGGAAGATCTCATGGTGATGTCTATCTTGCAAAGCTCTCTTGATGGTCCTATCATGGACTCTTACTCACAATGTGAAACTCCAAAACAGTTGTGGGATACCTTGAAAAAGGTGTATGGCAATACTTCAAATCTGACAAGAATCTTTGAAGTTAAGAGAGCCATCAACAATTTGCAGCAAGAGGAGAGTGACTTCACCAAGCATCTTGGGAAGTATAGTCAGCTATGGTCGGAATTGGAAATGCTAAGGCCAAACACTAATGATCCCAACACTCTTGAGGAGAGGCGTGAGCAAGACAAGGTCTTTGGTCTTCTTCTCACACTCAATTCAAACTTCANAAGGCCAAACACTAATGATCCCAACACTCTTGAGGAGAGGCGTGAGCAAGACAAGGTCTTTGGTCTTCTTCTCACACTCAATTCAAACTTCAGTGATGTGGTTAAACACATATTGAGAGCTAAGGAGCTCCAAAGCTATGATGATGTGTGTGCTCAACTTCAAAAGGAGATTGGCTCAGATGGTCACTTTGGGAGAAAAGAAGAGATGTCTATGGCAAACAAGGCTAAGAAGGTGGAAAGTGCAGCAGCTACTAAAGCTCAATTCAAACCAAGGGGAGGAGGAGACAAGCATGTGGCGTGTGAGCATTGCAAGAAGTTGGGACACTCCAAAACCAACTGCTGGATCCTCCACCCGCACCTCAAACCAGCCAAGTTGAACCAGGCCAAAGCACATGAAGCAAGAGCTCATGAGTACACTGGTGGCTCCACCTCTCACGCTATGTCCCAGCCATCTCCTGATGATGCTTTCATCCGCAAGTCAGACATTGAGGCCCTTATAAAGGCTCTTAATGCGAACTCCGGTATCATTAGTATTAATACTTTAAACTCTGTTCACAATGGATCTCACACTACTAGACCTTTGATCATTGATTCAGGAGCTTCTCATCATATGATTAGGGATGCTAGACTGATTAATAATGTAACCCCAGCTCAAGGCAGTGTAGAAATTGCAAATGGTGATAAAATACCCATAGAAGGAATAGGAAATCTGAAACTATTTAATAAAGATTCTCAAGCTCTTTACATGCCCACTTTTACTTCAAACTTATTATCTGTTAAGAGAGCAACTAATGACCTAAATTGCAATGTTATTTTCAGTCCTAATAATGTTTGCTTTCAGGATATTAAGATCAATAAGATGCTGGGAAAAGGTGTGAGCAAGGGAGAGCTATATTTGCTTGAAGATACCAAAGTTTCATATTTATCTTGTGCTTTTAATTCTACTTATGTTTTAGCTAGTGATGTGTTATGGCATGCTAGATTAGGTCATCCTCATTCTCGTGCCTTAGGTTTGATGTTACCTAATCTATCGTTTAAGAATGAAAGTTGTGAGGCTTGTATTCTTGGTAAACATCAGAGGTCGGTTTTTCCTAAATCAATGACTATTTACGAGAATTGTTTTGATCTTGTGCACTCTGATGTTTGGACTGCTCCTTGCGTGTCTAGGGAGAATCATAAGTATTTTGTTACATTCATAGATGAAAAATCAAAATATACTTGGCTCACCCTGATTCAAACTAAAGATAGGGTTTTAGAAGCTTTTATTAACTTCCAAAACTATATATCTAACCATTTCAATTCCAAGATCAAAATTTTCAGGTCTGATAATGGGGGCGAATATATAAGCAATGCTTTCAAACATCACTTAACGAAACATGGGATTATCCATCAAACAAGCTGTCCTTACACACCCCAACAAAATGGAGTAGCTGAAAGGAAGAATCGCCATCTTATGGAGGTTGCAAGGAGCATGATGTTTCACACCAATGTTCCTAAGATATTTTGGGGAGATGCGGTGGTATCAGCTTGCTATCTGATAAATAGAATCCCCACCAAAGTTCTCCAAGATGTATCTCCCTTTCAGGTATTAAACAAAATTAAACCTCCAATTGATCATCTACGTGTGTTTGGGTGTGTTTGTTATGTCTTGACACCAGGAGAAATGAGAAACAAGCTAGAAGCCAAGAGTGTCAAGGGCATATTTATTGGATACTCCCACACGCAGAAAGGTTATAAGTGCTACAACTTGAGAATTATTCTGGAGAATCTTGGCATCAGCCAGCCTCAAAGCAGTGAAGTGCCAAGGACTTCTTCCTCACCGGCATCTGCTGAAAACAATGAAGAAGCAACATCAGTTGTTGAAACTGGTCATCTTGATCTTGAAGGGGGCAATGAACCTGAATTACAGCCACAAGAAATAGAGGATTTAACAAGCACGCATGATCAAGATGAATCTGAAATTGACCAGTCTATTGAAGACCAGGTTAATGAAGTCCAAGGGCAGGAAGAGGTAGAGTTAGAAGGGCAACAAATTCAACCATTGAGAACGAGTACAAGAGTGAAGAAACCATCTCAGTGGGTTGATACCAAAGTGTACTTCAACAACAATGCAGTGGCTCATCCTGTCCAAGCAACATGTTCTTTTGCGAGTTTTCCTCAAGAGCATGTAGCTTTCATCAGCAATCTGGATCAAGAGTACGTCCCAAAGACTTATGAAGAAGCCATGGAACATGAAGAGTGGAGAGAGTCAGTTGGAGATGAGGTTGGTGCCATGATCCGAAATGGTACTTTGTATGAAACCGAACTACCTAAAGGCAAGAAAGCTGTGACCAGCATGCTACTCTTCACCATCAAATATCTTGCTAATGGAAAACCAGAAAGGAAGAAGACAAGACTGGTTGCAAGAGGGTACACTCAGGTCTACGGAGAAGACTACCTAGATACCTTTGCACCAGTGGCTAAGCTGCATACTATAAGGATTCTACTCTCTCTAGCTGTGAACTTGGAATGAGATTTATGGCAGATGGATGTCAAGAATGCTTTTCTTCAAGGAGAGCTTGAAGATGAGGTTTACATGAAGCCACCTCCGGGTATGGAAGATATGGTCAAGCCAGGAAATGTACTAAGATTGAAGAAAGCAATCTATGGATTAAAACAGTCACCAAGAGCCTCGTATCACAAACTGAGCACAACTCTCAATGGAAGAGGATTTGTAAAATCAGAAGCTGATCATACTCTTTTCACCCTCACAAGCAAGCAAAGAATTATCATGATACTGATTTATGTGGATGATATTATCATCACATGAAGTGACAAGGAAAGTATCATCTCTACTAAAGCTTTTCTTAAGTCTACCTTTGATATTAAAGATTTGGGTGAGCTAAAGTACTTTCTAGGGATAGAAATATGCCGCTCTAAAGAGGGGCTATTCTTATCTCAAAGAAAGTACACACTTGATCTTTTAAATGAGGCAGGAAAACTTGGAGCAAGAGTAGCTAAAAGACCACTAGAAGAAGGTTACAAAGTCTTGCGTGAGGGGGAGTTTGAAGACAAACCATTTGGAGACTTCAAACTCTATAGGAGGATGGTTGGGAAGCTGCTTTACCTTACCATTACAAGACCAGATATATGTTTTGCTGTGAACCAAGTCAGCCAGCATATGCAAGCACCTAAAGTTCATCATTGGAATATGGTGGAAAGGATTATGAGATACCTAAGGGAGGCCCCGGGACAAGGTGTTTGGATGGGATGCAACAAGAGCACAGAGATTGTGGGATATTGTGATGCAGATTGGGCTGGTGATAGAGTGGATAGGAGGTCTACTACAGNATATGGTGGAAAGGATTATGAGATACCTAAGGGAGGCCCCGGGACAAGGTGTTTGGATGGGATGCAACAAGAGCACAGAGATTGTGGGATATTGTGATGCAGATTGGGCTGGTGATAGAGTGGATAGGAGGTCTACTACAGGTTATTGCACCTTCATTGGAGGCAATCTAGTTACATGGAAAAGCAAGAAGCAAAAGGTAGTATCATGTTCAAGTGCTGAGGCAGAGTATAGAGCAATGAGGAAACTGACTAGTGAGCTCATTTGGATCAGAAACTTGCTAAGAGATTTGGGAATAGAAACATCAACACCAATTACCATGCATTGTGATAACCAGGCAGCCATTCATATTGCTTCAAACTCAGTGTTTCATGAAAGGACAAAGTATATTGAAGTGGATTGCCACAAAGTGAGACAAGCCGTGGAGCAGAAGATTATCCTACCTTGCTACACTAGAAGTGAAGACCAATTGGCTGATATCTTTACCAAAGGAACAAGTAGTAAAGTCTGTGAGTTCATTCATCCGAGATTAGGACTCATAGACCTTGATAGATCATGATCTCCTTAAGCCATGAAGCATCTACTCTTTTTCCTTTGTGTGGTTTTGTCCCATTGGGTTTCTCTATATAAAAGGTTTTAACGAGGGATGTTTTTCATGGTTCCAAGCTTTACCATTATGCATGGCAAAGCTTGAGCGGGAGTATTGAATTAAATAAATAAATTAGTTATTTATTCTAGCTTCTCTAGTAAACCAAGTGTGTTTGGTTACTAGAATAAGAATGCTCTCTCTCTTTATAACTCTTTGTAACATTATTTTTTAAATCTTAGGAAAAAGTTTCTCTTTCTTTACTCGTTTCTCTCATCTCTCTCTTGTTCTTCAATCTCAAAGCTTCACTTTCTTACAAAACGAGCTCTTAAGAGCGAGCACTCCTCAACGCTGACTTGATTGGGTTCCATACTTTTTGACAAGGTAAAAAAATTTCTTCCTTTCTGCAGTAGGATGCTTTGGTTTATCTTATCACTCGTGTTGGCATTCATACTAGCCAGCTTCAGTCGATTCTGAACTTTCCAGAGACTGAGACCAAAGTTGCTGAGGTAAGAGATCAAGTTCTTGGATCAAAAGGTTCTTCTTGGTGTTGATGACATGGACATCTTCAATATAGAAGAACCAAGGAGATCATAAATATTAATGTTGATATTGTATATTTATTATGTAAGATATTCATATATATATAGTATCTATCTAGTTTAGGAAACATCTTTAGTATAAATATATATGTAACTCTAACCATGATTCTTATGAGAGTCAATATACAATTCTTCCAATATCCTACTCTCATCATTCTCAATATGGTATCAGAACCACAATGATCTAACGATCGGCTCCGTTCTTGGGATTTTTGAACGTTTATAAATTATAGGGCTTCTTTATGTTTGTTTTCAAGCCATTGAGCTTCTTTTGTTATATTTTCTATAAAGCTAAATGCTTCCACCATTCATGTTCAAGTGAACCTCTGAATCTAAGCCATTGAATTTTTTTATTATTCAAGTCATCAAAGACCTCTGAATCTATTTTTTTTTTCAACCCTTTTCTATTACATTAAAAGAAAAAAATCATTATCAAGCCAAAGTGCTTCTGTGATCAAGCCAAAGTGCTTCCGTTTCATTTGCTTTTACTTATTTTCATTATTCAGAAAAGAAAAAATAAAAAAAAAACTGAGAAAAAGAAAAGAAGTAAAAAAAAGAAAGAAAGCAGTTTTTTTACTCTCCACCGAATAATACACTTTCTGGTTATTCCATGTTTTACCATCTACTGCAACTCAGCGTGTATGTTGTCTATGATGCATCTCAAACAAGCGGCACTCCTCTCCTACAACGGTTGCGCTACACATAGTCAACGAGAACACAGCAACATCATTATCATCACTGTCCATTCCAGCTCCTCACAACCAACACCAACATCTTCTCCTGATGATCCAGTACTATAATGGCATGATTACTGAGTCAATCTCAAGCAGCTAATTTCGCTATAACTCCACTACCACTTGAGATTGAGGGGATGTATAGAAGAACCAAGGAGATTATAAATATTAATGTTGATATTGTATATTTATTATGTAAGATATTCATATATATATATAGTATCTATCTAATTTAGGAAACATCTTTAGTATAAATATATATGTAACTCTAAACATGATTCTTATGAGAGTCAATATACAATTCTTCCAATCTCCTACTCTCATCATTCTCAATATTCAAAAGAATGAGTCTCAAACTTTTGGCAATGGAGCAGCTTCTACAACAACATCCGGAGAAGAGAGGTCATGCTGTGCAGGCAAGGCAACGCAAAACTCAATGAGACTATAGGCCTTGAACCCTTCTGCTGCAGAGAAGAGTATGCTTGTTGTCTCTGAGTTCATTGGATGTTCTCCTTCCTTAAGCGGTGCCATTAGGGTAGATGCAGTGACTGAAGCACATGGACAATGCATTGTGAATATCAGAAGCAGGCGCTAACAGAATGGTTTTTTTCATGTGATGATCTTGGTTGGCTGCAGAGCATGGCTACTTTGTAAGGTAATACTTGGTTTCATTGTCTTGGTATATCTTCTTGGATACAAAGTTAATTGTCTATTTTGTTGATAATGGGGTTAGGCCAAATGATGGA
Source organism: Eruca vesicaria subsp. sativa (assembly GCA_932364175.1). Taxonomy (NCBI): domain Eukaryota; kingdom Viridiplantae; phylum Streptophyta; class Magnoliopsida; order Brassicales; family Brassicaceae; genus Eruca; species Eruca vesicaria. The sequence continues at coordinate 82,444 of CAKOAT010056711.1, forward strand.
ACAGACTGGGAAACATCGAGTATTCGAGTTTACTGTCTACTCTTGACTGGAAACAAAATAGCAGAGCCAGTGATGAGACTCTACACACTCAGACTACAGATGAATCAACAATAGAGAGACTAAAGAGACTGCTCTCGTTTCGAACTACCAATTCGCTGATCCTGACTTTGGTTCTTGTCAAGCCAAAGAGCTTATGGAACACCCCGAAAGCGTGCTCACAAAAGATCCAGTCTCTGTGAAAACCGGACTAGGACTGTTTTATATAATTTGATGTTTTTGTTCATATATATACTTTGTGATATGATAAAGTTATATATAATAAAAATCTATGTTGCACCGGGATGGAAACGGGGACGGAAAACGTCAAAATTTTTAAATTAGGGATACGGGGACGGCATATATATACTTGTTAAAAATATAAAATATTTATAAAATAACAAAATTATATAGTGAATCTAACACAAGTATATAAAATTTACTATGTGTCTATTTTGCCAACTAAAAATAAATAAAAAACTATGAAAAAGAAGCTTTAGTCTATTTCTATGGAGGAAGAGGGCAAGGCGTGATGGACACGAAGCTTCCAAGCCTGTTATAAGTGTTTTGGCTCAAGTTTATTTTACTTCAATCAAGCAGTGACAGTTAAAACACAATTACACAAGCATTGTCCCCTGAAAACTAGTCTTATTCAACAACTAGGTTCTCTAACCGTCCCCAAGCCATACCAGTGATGTCCCCGTGAAGTACCCGTCCCCGAAACGTTTCCGGTACCGGTACGGCACCTAAACAGACGTCCCCGTGCTTCATAGATAAAAATTATGAAAACATAAATTAGTCATTCAACCTTTTCTTTTTATGCAAGAAACATCGGTGGTTTAAAAGATAACTTGTAACACAATATCAGATCAAAGTCCTTGTGATTCAAATAACCTTTTTTATGCAAGAAACATCGATGGTTTAAAAGATAACTTGTAACACAATATCATATCCAAGTCCTTGCGAGCTAGGACATCTGATCCTTCAAAGAACGGAAAGAAAGAAAAATCAATATTATTAATTCAGGATCATTGCTAATAATTACCTTTACTCTACCCTCAAATATTACTTAAATTACCAGTGGACCTATTATTTTTAAAAATTAATCTAATTCTAACTGCATATAACTGATCTATATATTTTGTAACCTTCACTTTAATCTCAAAACTGTCGTCGTCCACTTCTCTCCAATATATTGTCAACATTTATATTTATTAATAATTACATAACTATAACTTCTGATATAACTGAACCATATTAATTATTTTCTATTATAGTTAATTGACAGTATTAACATGCTATTAATAATTAATATGCTATTATATCGGATACTGTTGACTTTATATATTTATATGATGATCGATAAAATTTATCCTGTTTCAAAAGAGTTTAAAATAAAAAGTTTTATCCTATTTAACCCATTTAGCAGAATATAAAATCATGCACAAATTCAAAATTTATCACTATCAACAAGATTTAACTTATTTAGCATAAACAAAAACAAAAACAAAAACAAAATTGAAAGATTTTACATGCATCTCCTCATTTTGTAAACTATATCTTATTAAAGTTTCAAATGAAGTAATCTATATATATATATATATATATATTATTAAAGTTTCAAATGATATTATAACTAATCAAAAACATCTACTAAATATATATTTTACAACCAGGTTTATCTTTTCAATTAGCGGTCTAGATCGAGTATGAAAATAATGCTTATATCTAATTTGTTTATAAAGCATATATACACCTCACTAAAAAGAATTAATGTATAAAATTGGCTACGGCATAATTGTATAGTTATGCAATATCACATATTTAATATAATTTACAAAATCTCTTCAGAATAATTAAAAAAAATATTTTACAAAAATATGATAACAAAGAAAAATACATATATGAATTTTTTTTTAAAAAATAAATAAAACAAAAATATACCCGTCCTTTCAAGGACGGGTCAGAATCTAGTATGACTGTCTACACATAATAACTTAATAATAAATTTAGGAAATATATGACTGTTAAGTTATTCAACGTAAGAGTACTCGCCAACACAAATAAGAAACAAAAAAGGAATGCATGGAAGGAAAGATTTGTTGAAGTTAGTTTGATAGCTTGAGAGTCAAGAAACCTAAACTTATTGAGTAATGGAAAATATCCAAATATGTTATACCTAATGGTTTTAGAAAATTGAGTTTTATATATAGTGAGATGCAAGGTTGTTGCATAACTTATGAGTTTATGAGATTGTGTGAAAACTTAAGGTTTTGAGTAATTTTCCTTAAGATATTAATAAGAAGAGTTTCTTATTTTGAGTTTACAATCTTGTGTTCTTGAGATTTTGATATCGAGTTGTTTGGTTCTTTATTTTGTATCAAAGGTACACGAAACTTGGTATTGAGTTCGAAAAGAAAGAGACTAACCTAAGGTGATTGAGAGTTAGCTAGCTGCTTCAACATGAATGAGACGAAGGATGAACTGGAGATGAGATCGAAAGAAGTTGGGAAATCCTCTATCAAGTTCCCAATGCTAACTTCCTCAAATTACAACGTTTGGGCTATGAGAATAAAGATTTCCCTCAAGGTAAACAAAGTATGGGAGACAATTGATCCTGGAAGCAAAATTGAAGAGAAGAACGACTTGGTTACTGCCCCAGTAGTATAGTCAATATCAGAAGCATTAACTTTCCAAGTTGGAGATCTAGAAACAGCCAAGGCAGTTTGGGAATAAAATCGAGATATGTTGGAGCTGAGAGAGTATGGGAGGCACGATTGAAAATCTTAATGGCAGTTCGACAGAATCAAGATGAAGGATAAAGATACGATTGATACTTTCGTCGGAAAGTTTTCTAAAATATCTTCGAAATCTGCATCACTCGGGGAGATCATTGAGGAACAAAAACTTGTGAAGAAGTTTTTAAAGAGCTTACCAGGAAACGTTACATCACTATTGTTGCTTCTCTTGAACAAGTTCTCAACTTAATCACAACCAGTTTCGAAGATATTGTTGGCAGGCTTAAGGCCTATGAAGAGAGAATTGAAGAAGACGATGAGGAACAACCTAATGATCACGGAAGATTGATGTATACAAACTCGGAGTCACCACAAGAAAGTTATGGTGGTAGTAGAGGAAGAGGACGAGGAGGTTACTCTAACTGAAGAGAAAGAGGCTGTGGCCAGTTTAACTCTTACCAGTATGGATCATAGAGACATAACCGTAATAAAGATGCATCTCGTATTACTTGTTTCAGATGTGATAAAGTTGGTCACTTTGCTCAAGACTGTCCCGACAGGTTGCTTAAGCTCAAAAAACTGTGGAAAAGAAAGATGAAGAAACTCAAGAGGCTGATGCGTTGATGACGCATGAAGTCGTTTATTTAAACGAGAAGAGAGTCAAACTGAGTTATTTTGAAACTGATCAAGACACGATGAATGTGTGGTATCTTGACAATGGTGCAAGTAACCATATGAGTGGAAACTGATGGTTCTTTGATTACCTTGACGAGAAGATTATGGGTAAGGTCAGGTTCAGAGATGATTCTCGCATCACCATAAAAGGAAAGAGCTCAATCAACTTATATTCAAAGGTGGTGAGAAGAAGATACTGAACAATGTTTACTACATACCGGGTTTAATAAGCAGCATAATTAGCCTTACTCGCTACAGAATCGGGTTGTGAAGTACAAATGAAAGACGATGAGCTAACAGTCTATGATCGACTTGGACAACTTATGGTAAAAACAAGACGATCAAGAAACCGCTTATACAAAGCCACCTTACAAACCGATAATGATCAATGTCTGCAACTAACAACTTCAACGGAGTCATCAAAGTGGCATGCAATACTTGGTCACATCAATATCGAAACAATGAAGCTGATGATCAACAAGAAACTAGTCACAGGCATACCTAATATTGTAGTAGGAAAGGAGACGTGTGTGTCATGTTTACTTGGAAAAAAACCTAGACGGTCATTCCCAAAAGAAACCACATACTGATCCACTCAACCTCTCGAACTCATTCAAGGAAACTTATACGGACCTATCACCCCTCCTACTCCATCACATACGCAATATGTTTTTGTTCTCATTGATGACTTCTTGTGCTACATGTAGATGGTATTGCTCGCAGAGAAAAGCGAAGCTAAGTTTAAGAAGTTCAAGATACTTGCAGAACAAGAGACAAGAGCTACAATACAAACGCTTTGAACCGACAAGGGAGGAGAGTTTGTGTCACATGATTTTCAAATCTACTCCGATAAACACAGGATTAGGAGACACTTGACAGCACCATACACACCTCAACATAATGGTGTAGTTGAAAGACGTAACTGGACACTCCTAGAGATCACTAGAAGTATATTAAAGCACAAGAGTATGCCAAATTTACTATGGGGTGAGGCAGTAAGACATGCAACATATCTAATAAACAGAGTTGCGATAAGATCTCTGCAACGTAAAACTTCATATGAAGCTCTTCGTGAAAGGAAACCAAATCTTGAGCACCTTAGAGTCTTTGGTTGCATTAGCTATGTGAGAACATAATCAGCTGGAAGAAAGAACTTAGATGACAGGTCGAGCGTGTTGGTACAAATGGGAACAGAACCCGGATCAAAGGGCTTATTGTCTACTTGATCCATCGAGTAGAAAGATTATAGTGAGCCGTGACGTTTTCTTTAAAGAAGATAAGGGTTGGAACTGGAGTGAATGTGAACCTGAAGTGTTTAAGGATTCTGGATCGTTTGAAGTTGGTATTAGAAGTCTAAGGGATGATGATCCTTCTCAAGAGGATACAATAAGTGGGAATGAGATGTTTGAAGAAGAAGATGTAGTCGAAGAAGAAGAAAATGATGAGAAAGATGATATAGAACAAGAAGGACCACAGCTGAGGCGATCATCTAGAGTTAGAACGAAGCCATCATATCTAGATGACTACATACTTCTACATGATAGCGAGTGTGAGTTTTTGTTGTTTTCCATTAATAACGAACCTTGGGACTATGCTGAAGCCAGCAGGTTGAAGATATGGGTCGATGTATGCTTAGATGAGCTCGCCTCAATAGAGAAGAATGAAACGTGGGAACTTGTAGATCTCCCTGCAGGAATAAAACCAATTGGTTTGAAGTGGGTGTTTAAAATAAAACGAAACGCAGATGGTAGTATCAACAAGCATAACTCTCGTTTGGTAGCAAAAAGATATGTTCAAAGGCATGGTATTGTTTATGATGAATAATTTGCTCCAGTAGCTCGAGTTGAAACCATTAGTTTGGTCATAGCAATCGCAGCCACTGAAGGATGGGAGATACACCATCTCGACGTAAAAACTTCATTTTTACACGGAGAAGATAAAGTTTATAAACTGAAGAAGGCTCTCTATGGTTCAATACAAGCTCCAAGAGCTTGAAACATCAAGCTTAATGAGATTCTACGTGAGTTAAATTTCCAAAGATATTCTAAAGAGCCCTCATTATTCCAGAAGGTCGAGAGAGATGGACTTCTCATCGTTATAGTGTATGTAGATAACTTACTTGTCACAGGATCATCACTGAGGTTGATTGTAGAGTTTAAATGAGAGATGGCCACTAAGTTTGAGATGAGTGATCTTGGTAAGCTAAGATATTATCTTGGTATTGAAGTTCATCAAGGTGAAAGAGGCATTGTGTTAAAACAAGACCGTTATGCAAACAAGATACTAGAAGAGACGTGCATGAGTGTGTGTAACCCATCTCATATTCCTATGGACATTAACGTGAAGTTATGCAAGTCTCATAAAGAAAGAAGCATCGACGAAAGAGAGTACAGAAGGAGTATCGGGTGTCTTCGTTATCTACTTCATACTCCTCTGGATTTTTCATATAGCGTTGGAGTATTGAGTTGCTACATGCAAGAACCTAAGGAATCACACGGCGCAGCATTAAAACAAGTACTAGGTACTTAAGCAGAACATTTTCTTTTGGTCTTATGTACACACGAGCAAGTGGATAGGATTTGGTTGTATTGATTCGTCACACAATGTGGACATAGATGATGGTAAGAGTACAACTGGTCATATTTTCTATATTGATCAAAGTTCTGTGACATGGTGCTTACAAAAGCAAGAGATCATCGGTCTTTCATCATGTGAAGCCGAGTTCATGGCAGCTACAGAAGTGGCAAAGAAAGCAATTTGGCTTCAAAAACTTTTGTCTGAGATTACTGGTGAAGAAAGTAGGAAGGTGACCATACGATTTGATAACAGGTCGGCCATTACACTCACAATGAATCCAGTATTTCTTGGCCAAAGTAAACATGTTCATAGGAGATTTCATTTCATACGAGAGTGTGTTGAATATGAATAAGTATAAGTTGAACATGTTCCGGGAAGTGACCAAAAGGCTGAAATTTTGACTAACTCACTTGGAAGAATCAAATTCAAAGAGATGAGAGATCTCATATGAGTTCAAAACGTGGATGAAAATGAATTCAAGCTTAAGGGGGAGAATATTGAAGTAAGCTTGATCGCTTGAGAGTCAAGCAACCTAAACCTATTGAGTAATGGAAAATATCCAAATATGCTATACCTAATGATTTTAGGAAATTGAGTTTTATATATAAGGAGATGCAAGGGTGTTGCATAACTTATAAGTTTATGAGATTATGTGAAAGCTTAAGGTTTTGAGTTATTTCTTTAAGAGATTAATAAGAAGAGTTTCTTATTTTGGCTTACAATCTTATGTTCTTGAGACTTTGATATCGAGTTGTTTGGTTCTTTAAGATTATTGGTTAACATAAATCGAAAGTTATAATAGCAAATTCATTGAGTTCTAAGAAGAGTTTCTCAAATAAAATAATAAAAATAAAAATAATGAAAAAAAAGAAGAGAGAAGAAAGAAAAGGTTTTCTAGTAAGAAATTTTAGGAATCCTATGAAACTTTATTTACTTTTCTATTAGTTAATCTCTTATTTCAAAATTAAAATTCAATCATATATAATTTATATTCAAATATTAATAACTTGTTTTAGGGAAAATTGTCAAATATGACTCACAACTTGATTTCAATTGCAAAAGTAAATCCAAACTTGAATCAAATACAAAAGTAATCTAAAAGGCTATTGAAATTACAACCAGCCCCTTGTGAACAAACAAACAAAAAGAATTTTTTTACCTTTCTAAACCCCGCAATTATTCTGTCCAGACGACTTTCAAGTAAGTCGTCTAGTATAGTTCTTCGTAAAAATAATTTAAAATTTTTTTAAAAAAATATTTTGATAAGTGAAAAAATTAAATTATGTAATTAACATATGTTTTAAGAGATATAAATTAAGATATAACAAAATTTAATTGCTTTCAACATAGATGAGTGAAAGTAGTGAGTCATGATATTCTTTGGTTTAGGTTTTGCCAACATATGTTGTAGTATTCTATGTGTTCTTAGGGTTAGATTTTGGAAAGAATAAATGTTTTTTTGAAAAATTTAAAATTTACCTCAGTGTGTTTATTTATGTGTACTGTAAACATTATTTAAATATAATTTGATTTTATAGCGTGGTTAGTTAGTTAATTTAGTCAATTTAGTTTAGGGTCAAGGGTTTAGGGTCTGGACGACTTACTATTAAGTCGTCTAGTGAATATATTTATGGTAGACGACTTACTAGTAAGTCGTCTGATGTATGGTATTCAACAGACGACTTACTAGTAAGTCGTCCAGATCGAATCGAACCTTTAATTTTACCAATGTACTTTTAAACCTAATCGGATTATTTAGTAGAAATCTTTAAGATGTTTTTTTATTATTCACTTTTTTGTGAATTTCAGAAAACTCTAACGCAGTTTCTCTCAAAGAAGATTTCGAAGGCGATTTCCGTCGTTTCTCTCTAATCCATCATTCTCACCGCCAGTTATCTCTCTTCCATTATCACTGTTCTCACCGCCGCTTCCTCTATTTTAGATCTGAGATGAAACCCTAGCATCGTTTCTCTGTAAACCCTAGTGATGTTTCGCGTCTCGTTCGCACCGTCGGTTCTCTGTAAACCCTAGCGTCGTTTCTCTCAGAGGCGTTTTGTTGAACTCTGCCGCCGGTAAATTATCTCTTACTGTCGAGTGATTGATTGAGGAAAAGATGAACATAAAACATTTTCTTTATCACTTTATGATTTAAGGTGTATATGTACTCGTTCTCACTGTCGTTCTCACCGCACTTCTTTTTCACGTCTATTTTTCAGATCTACAACCGATGTGTTGAAGGCGACTATATCTTCTCTGAATTTCCAGGTTGACTTTAATTGATACACAAAGTTGTACTCCATGCGTTTTGGGTATCTCGAGCAAGTTTTGAACTTATCTATCACTTGTAATATGAATAGGAGGGGTGTCTGGAGCCATATGGTGCATCATTTCTGCTGGTAATGAGTAGGTTATCTCCACAGATTTTGTGCTCATGTCCATGTTATAATCTTCTTGAGCCATTGCAACAAGTTCAGCATGTGTCGAACCTTCACTAAAAAAAACATTTTTGCTCCTTTGAAATTATCAACCACAAAATCCCAACATCAATCTTTCAACAGTCATTCTCCATACACTGCATGTAACTGACGCATCATCTCCAAAAATCCAAAATAAAAAATATTAGTAAACATAGAGAAAATGAAAGTTTACTAAACATTGACGCATATAACATACCAGTAAGTCGTCTGGAAGACTTAGAAGACTTATGTGTAAGTCGTCCAAACAGGTCATTTATGCAATTGACTTTTAAATGGGAAGACTTACTTGTAAGTCGTCCAACTTTGTTTGTTAAAAAAAAAAATTCTAGACGACTTATCAATAAGTCGTCTACGATAAACGGGTTAGTTTTGCATTTGACTAAATTGTGTCAGATATTTTACTTTTCCTGGACGACGTACTAGTAAGTCGTCTCTCGAAAAAAAAAATTTCAATATTTTATTATAGCTAGACGACTTATTTGTAAGTCGTCTCAGGTTAGTTTGCAATTCGATAATAAAACTTAAATATTTAACTTTTCCCAGACGACTTAGTTTAAAGTCGTCCAGTTAGACGACTTACGAGAAAGTCGTCCAGTTAGACGACTTACGAGAAAGTCGTCCGAGATAAGCAAGGTTTGACCAGGATCTCGAAAAAAATCTGGACGACTTTGCTTATCCTAGACGACTTTCAAGTAAGTCGGACGACTTTCAAGTAAGTCAGACGACTTTCAAGCAAATCGTCTAACTGGACGACTTCCGTGAAAGTCATCTGGAAAGGTTAAATATTTAAGTTTTATTTTCCAATTGCAAAACTAACTTGAGACGACTTATAGATAAGTTGTCTAGCTTTAATAAAATATTAAAAAATTTGTTTTTCCCAGAGACGACTTACTAGTAAGTCGTCTAGGGAAAGTCAAATATCTGACACAATTCGGTCAAATGCAAAACTAACTCGTTTATCCTAGACAACTTAAGATGCAAAATCCTAATTATGAGTGCTTTTCTGATTAATTTTTTAAAAAAACAAACCAATCGCGCGCCGCCACATGTCAGTGGTGTACGCAAACAGTACAAACATCCGTGCTTAATTAGGCTGTAAAAGCACCGGTGCTTAAAAATTTTGTGGGACCCACCCATTACTATTAGTTTTTTGTTAAACACCTTCTCCTAAGCACTTAAGGTTAACGGTGCTCTTAGAACATCGTTATCCCAACATCCCATTTGGAGGTGTTCTTTTTTCTAACTAAAGAACAATTTTAAAAAGAACTAATCGCGAGCCGATACATGTCGGTAGGATCCGCGAACAGTACAAGTAACAAAAAAAAATGTGACGCTTATTTTGCAACTGGATACAACGACGCTTATGGTTTTGGTGGGATCCAAAAAGCTAAGCATCTTTTTTTATAAGGGATAAAAATGCTCTTAAAACATCATTCGTGATGATATCTTTAAATGGGTCTCTACATAATTATGCTATTGATATCCAAGATCAATATAATCGTGTAATTAAAATTTATTTTGTTAAAACAAGTTAAGCCAATTAAGAAAGGACAGGTAGAGAATTCTTTGAACAATCATTTCTTTCCGAAGAACAATTCTGAGCTTTTTTTACATTTTCTCTCTCACTTTTTTGGTTCTTTATTATTTCTTTTGGTAAGAACTATGGTGAGAGACCTATCACTGGGACTGCCCTTAGAGAGTTTTTTATTGATAAAATTGCTCTAATATATCAGCATCATCATTTCTTAGGAGCATGCACACATGTTTCTCAAAGAGTATCTTAAGAGCAAGTAGAGAAATATAGAAACTTAAGTGCTCATTTCTGATATTTCCAGAACTCCATCATATATCCATATGCCAAATGTTTTTATGATGAATGGTCACTTTAAAAAAAAGACTTAAAACTTTATCTAGAACAACAATATTATTTTTTCAAGTTTTCTTTTCTTTTTGAAGCGTTGGACATCCTCTTAAATTCTTAATCCCATGGAAATGTCCATGTAAAATACTTTTATATTTTCAAGACATTCAGTTGAGGTGCTCTTAAAGGCCTTCAGACATCCCTCAAGATCTGGTTGAGCAGTACTTGAGTAAGACCAAATCACTGCGACAACATGAACCATGAACATAAAAGTAGTCCTCATTGTCTTAGATTTTTTTTTATTATTTATTGAATTTGGGCACTCTGTATCTCTATCAGTTTCGATCTTTAGATGCATCCAAGCGGTGGGTAGCGAGAAAGATCACGAATTACACTAAGACACTGACTCTTCTTATTGTTCAAAGACAGATTAAGTACTGACTTCCCTTAGATGAAGACATTGATTCTCTTATTGGAACCACACGTTCATATATATAACTTTATTCGATCATATCATTTAAATTACTCCCATCAAATGTTCATAGACGACACTTTTATTCGATCATGCAACCACAAGTTAACAAGATGACATAGAACAAGTCTACAAGACATTGATATTACGTAACCTGGCAGTTGTTCCGTACGAAAGTGAGATTATACGGTGGCGTATCGGTCGCAAGCCATTGCTCCACATCGAAGTATTGATGTTCACTCTTAAAATGAACTCTGACCGTAGTGACATCCACGTAGTTAACAAACCAGGCGGGGTAATCGCCGGAGCCGTCAGAGGTCAGAGTCAATGAACAGATTGGGCTCGGAAGACACTGCGCCTTACCACTGAAAATGTCCAAATTGCCCCTCTCGAAGTAGTCGTAACTTTGTCCCATTAACCCACCCCATGTCTCTATGTTTTGGATATCAATGTCATGTCCCGATTTGTCAGAGATTTTAACGCTTATGATCGAATCTGTTCCGGCACCCTCCACCGGTCCGGTTTCGATGTAGAATGTGTAGACGCAGTGTGGTTCCTGGTCCTGCCAAATTATGAAAAATAGTAAAAGGAAGGGGACATTATAAGTTTATAACATAATTAATATATGTATGAATACTAGTCTAGTTTGTGTTTAAAAAAAAAATACTAGTCTAGTCTAGTGCAGACGGTTTAGAAAAGTCATAGTTTAGGGGTCATGATGAGACTTAGGGAACTTACGGCGAATGCAACGTCGAGAGAGATGGTGATGATGACGAGGAGGGAGAGGAGGAGAGCGTCACGGCCAGCCATAGTTGGTGATATGAATGTAAGAAATGGAGAACTGATATGTCCCAACTATTAATATAGTTTGAGACTTAGGTAGGTATTGGAGATGAAAAGCATCTCATGCATGAGTGGATGAACTGCAAATTCATTTCCCAGTCAGCATTAAATTTATTAAAAAGTGAATATAAGATTACAAAGGAAATGAGGGGTAGCATGTGAAGCTGACGTGGGAAGTTTTGGTCCGTCATATGCCCTACGATTTTGGACAATCCTAAAATGCATAAACAAAAGTTTGTTACTTTTCTTTAGTTTTTTCCCAATTTACGGGAAACATGCAAAGTAATATGCATAATAGAAAATGCATGTTGCAAAGTAGTTACGCTAATTTTCTATCTAATTATTTTAAAGAAATCTATCTATACTATTATTTGCGAAGTGATTTTTCGCAACGGAACTCTCACGTTAAAAATTGGAGTGGTTAATATCGTTTATATCCTTAATGAATAAATATATATAAATCAGCTAAAAATAAAAAAGAAATTGATACTTATTTGATTAGATAAATGATTTAAATTAATGATAATGATAAGAATTATCCATAATCTAAATATATATTTAAATATAAAATAAAAAGATAATCTTATATATATTGTGTTGTTATCCGGAAAATATATTTTTGATAAAAAAAAATTCAAAAACAGAAAACTGAAAAAGTATAATACGTAATTATTTTCAAATTAAAATAATATAATGATATATATTCGTGAAGTTATTTTTCTTTCTAACATATATTTAAGTTAAGCGAAGTGATTTTTCGCAACGGAACTCTCACGTTAAAAATTGGAGTGGTTAATATCGTTTATATCCTTAATGAATAAATATATATAAATCAGCTAAAAATAAAAAACAAATTGATACTTATTTGATTAGATAAATGATTTAAATTAATGATAATGATAAGAATTATCCATAATCTAAATATATATTTAAATATAAAATAAAAAGATAATCTTATATATATTGTGTTGTTATCCGGAAAATATATTTTTGATAAAAAAATTCAAAAACAGAAAATTGAAAAAGTATAATACGTAATTATTTTCAAATTAAAATAATATAATGATATATATTCGTGAAGTTATTTTTCTTTCTAACATATATTTAAGTTAAAAATAAATTCAAATATATTGTATTATTATCAAAACTAATTTTATTCTTTCTATAAGACCAATTTTTGAATCTATATTTATCGATTCAATTTTTCAAATTGAGAGATAGATTTCTATATTTTTTATCAATTAAGAATAAATGAAATAGACTTTAGAGTTTTCAAATTTTAAAGGAAAACATAGATTTGTTTTTAATTTGTGAATAACTTTATCAATGTAAAAAAAGTTTAATGTTTTAGGTCGAATTGTTTGGATGCAAATGATCGTATATTTTGATGATTTCTTAAATTGACTTAAATATAATTAAGCCCGCATGTGCGGGCAAAACACCTAGTAGAATATAAACATCTACATGTGATCCGTGTAATTATTATCTTGATGAAACATAATTTAAACAATAAACTGTTTTACAAAAAAAAAAAAGTAAATATAGAGAAAATGACTGAAAAATCAAAAAGTTAATGAACAAAAGACAAAAATATTGGGGGTTGGATGGGGGGCAGATGAATGGATTTAGCAAATAAATATGAATAAGATAATAGCAATGAGTTTAGTATTACAAATCGTGAAGAATAGTTTTATTCTGAAAGAAAAGATTTATAAGAAGATTTCTTGTCGATAGAGTTTTTCTTAATGATACTTGTACAGAAGTTTTCATCAAGAAAGAGACTGTGTTTCAAAAAAAAAAAAAAAAAAAAAAAAAGACTAGTTCTGAGCTTTTACTAGTCAGAACTCCCTCAGTTTCTTGGCGGCTAGGTAAGAAATGCGTACGACTAACTTTGATAGAGCGCTAGGCCTTGTAAAGTATTTACAGCAAGAGCTTGTTGGGCATCTTGTTCAATTGTTGCAAGATGTGCAAGATGATGAATATGCTATATTGTTATAGTTTACTGCATTCTTTAGTTATTTTTGATACTTTTCCGGCAGAGCGATGTTCACATGATTAATATGATGTTCTATGGAAATGAATGGAAATGTTCGGATAGGTTTTATTAGTCAGATTTCTCGACTTGCTAAAGGTGCCATTGTGAAGAAAAAACTAAAACTGAAACTAAGATAATGTGACACACCAGAAGATGGATAAATGAAGCTACACAAAAATACAAATGAGGACAACAAAATGTTACAAATGAATTGAATCACTAACAAACAGTAAGAAAGATGATTAAAATAGTTGTAAATCACCAAAACATTACATTACAACACAAACTATACACAGTAGCATTACAATAATCAAAACGAAAACAGAAAAAAAAATTGGCCAAAAAAAACTAGTTTTGATTGAAGAACTCTCGCTCTCAAAAAGAAATATAAAGTATAAAATGAAGAGGCGTTTTTACTTGTTAGACCACTGGAATTCGATTTCAAGGTTTCTGGGACCACTTTTGCTCTCTGGTAACAAACTGTATTCACCTGCAACTGCTCCCAGCATTACCACCCTATCGATTTGGATCGTTACTTTCCCGAATGAACTCTGCAAAAACAAAAACAGAGCCCATAAGCCACTGATTCAGATAGATTGCAAACTTTGAAACTGTTGAATTGGAGTTAACTTTGACGGATATATATAATACCTTTCCCATTTTGCTCTTGTTTTTGCATGAAATGTGGAGTTTTTGACCTTTGGGAGGGCTCTCAAATGACCATGAGAAACTCTCGTCCCACTCTGGATTTGGACCGGTCGATATTACCTGAAATAATGGAACGATACAGTTAGTAAGTATCTCGTCACAGTACGCTTAAGAAAAGGTGATGAGTTATTTCTTACCTTGGTTTGTCTAGGAGGAGTGTTACCGAGTGTTATCTTACAAAACACGCTCGGGTTACCAACAGATTGCTTCATGTTGTTACCGCGTTTGATCGTGACCACTAGAGTACCTGGCAAACACTGCAAGAGGAATTCAGCTTTCTCCTGGAACCGCGGCGGACCTGATTGGATCAGGTACTGAAGTAAAGGGATGGCGTCTGCAGCAGCAACTGATTGGGCCCTTGAAACTTCGGCCGGACACGCTGACCAAGCTTGTCTGAGAAGAAACAACGCATCCAAGGCAGCTTCTTGAGTCGCCTCTGACCCTGTCTTGAGGGATGTAACTAGATGCGGTATACTTAGTGTTGCAGGCTCGGTGGCTCTTAGACGCGGGAAGTTGTTAAACAAAGAGTTTAAAGCTTTTAGATACTCGTCATTCACGGTCCCAGTGGCCCATAAGTCCTTCTCAATAGCAGCTGCAAATTAGAAAGGAAGTGATGATATATAAGATGAACAATAAGAAACAATCAAAACGATAAAGAAGGAAGGGAGATTTTTGCTCACCAGTTATTGCTCTGACGGTCTCGCTAGATGCATACTCTTGCACGGTGTGATTAGAGAAAAGTAGTTTTACGAACATTGCAGCCTGAACAGATGTATCCGGGTCACTGGAACTGATCAGATCTAAGACGACTTGGACACCACCTGCCTCGGCAACTGCTCTTTTGTTGGACCGGCTATGCATTACAAGGTTCTGCAGAGCACATATAGCCACTACTTTCATTTCTTCTGTGGGTTGTTCTTCAAGGACATTGACCAAAGCACGACAAGCAGAAGCTGCATCGGTGCTTCTAGCGAGTGTCTCGTTTTGGAAAAGATCACCTAGAGCCAAAGTTGCCAGTAATCGCGCCTGCTGAGCTTGGGTCTGTGGATCCAAGAGGTACTGGGACAAGGGTAATATTGCAGTCTTGGTGGCTTTTGAGTTTCTAATCTTCACGTTGTTGAGAAGTACCTCGAGCAGTCTCGCTGCTGTGTCCTCGCACTGATGAGACCTCAGGAGATCAAGAAGAGCTTCTATGGCTCCGCTTTCAGCCATGGATTCAGCACTGGTTCCATCGTCACTTTCCAACACTAGAAGAGTGTTAAGTGCACCAACAACTGTATTTTCAGATGCAGAGCGTAGCAGTCTTACGAGAACGGCAACAGGAACTTCCAGGTAAAACTCGGAGCTAAATTGCAAGATGATTACCAAAATTGATGCTGCGGACTCCCATAAAACATTCGAAAGCGATGGATCAGCTTGCAGTATCACCTTGGACAGCTCACTCACACCACCTTCTTTAGCTATTTCATTTGGCCATGTTAGAGCAATGCTAACGAGAGCTTTCACAGCTCTCTGCTGCAATAGGTGTATGCCAGATCCAAGAACATGGATTAAGGGACCAATCACAAGTTGTGTTAATGAATCCTTCTGCAGATGCTCCTCGAAGAGCAGATGAGACAGAAGTTCAGCTGCCAATTGCTGTACTGCTGGTGATGTAGAATCCAGCAGTGGGATTAGCGGCTCAATCACTTGGTGAGGTGAAAGTGTATAATCAGCTCGGCATTGTGGATGTTCTAAGATGTTTACTAGAACTTGCAGCGCACTGTGCTGCCCGTCAGGTCCAAACTCCAACCTCGTCAACAAATTGAACAGAGGCTCCACCACTTTTGCAGCAGATTGGCCCTTGGCAATAGTAGCGTTATTTGTAAGGATGCGAAGTAGTTCTGAAAATGCAGCGCAAAGAAAATCCGGAGCTTCATGGAGAATATCAAGTACGCAATCAATAACGCCAGCTTTCACCATTTCCAGCTTACATGCAGGCCTGTCCTTACCTAGCTTTACCAGAGCCCTTGATATAGCCTCATGAAGCACATAGTTTCTACCATAAAGTAGGCCAACAAGAGGAACCACAGCACCATGAGCCGCAACTAATTCAGCCAGTTGTTCATCATCGACAAGCTTGTCCAGCGCCCGCACGACTGAATGCTGTGCAGGGCTGAATTCACTCACAAGGAGCGAGACGAGAGGCTCAACACAACGCGCTGCAGCAACTGTAGACCTAATCCTTGTATTTGCAAACAGAACATAGCACAATTCTGCTGCATCCCCCTTCAGTTCCATCGAACAGTTTGAAGAAAGGATCCTGCACAGAACATCCACTGCATTCATCTCAACATCTGCGACTGCCAGTGCCCGAGATGGATTATCACTCAACAGCCTAACAAGTGCAGCAATCACAGCATGTTGCTCCCTCTCTGAACCAGTACTGAGAATTTCTACCAATGGCTGAACAGCTTGTCTAGAAGACTCCGCATTTCTTATGTGGTCAGCAGAAAAGAGACTATCCAATGCCTTGGCAGCACTGTACCTTGCCCCTCTTCCACCTAGTCGCAGAACTGCTACAAGTTGGCTGACAGCGCCAAATGCTGACTCGTGCCTCCGAATTTCAGCACTGCTAAATAAGATGCCTAGAAGAACTGTTGCAGCTTCCTCTTGCTCATCCTGAGGTCCAAGAGAGAGATATTTCGAGAGGCCTTCAAGAGCACCTGACTCTACCATGACAATCATGTTTTGTGGACAGTCTCCAGCAAGCTGAGTTAGAAGATTAAGTGCAAGTAGAGGAGCACCAGGGCGGTCTGGAATTGGTTTAAGAAGATCAACCAGTAAGGGAATCGCCTTTCGTGAAGTAGCCCCAACTCTGATATCTTCAACTCGGAAAAGCCTCTCAAGGGCAACTTGGTCTGGGTAACGCACTAACATGAACTCCTGTGACAACTCCAGAAGTTCTTTTATGTCATCATCAGAACAACCAAGCAATGATATGAACCCAGCCGCAGCACCAGAGTTTGCAACAGATAGAAGAGTTCCGCGACTACCATTACACACAAGACTAGCTAGCGCTTGTGCTGCAAAGTATCTGCCTGCATATTCCTCTGACTTCACGAGATTTGATAGCACAGGAACAGCTTTCATTGTTGCATTTGCGCGAGTGATCTCTCTGTCCTGGAAAAGTATGGCTAGCAGTAAAGCACAGACCCAAATGTTGGTGTCTTCTCCATTATCAGCCTGAAATGTATTGAAGTATTAGCAGTTAGAACAATATAACGACAACCTAGCGTGTCAAAATGAGTTAGAGTGTAAAATACTAGGATATATTTCTAATATGTTTTTTCAAATAAGATGCTTATAAACTTTAAACTCAAAGATTGCAATCCACAAGAGAGTTCAATACCTGGAGAAAACGGTTGCCTATTCTATCAGTAATCAACTCGACGCCTTCTGACTCCAATATTACTGCTCTGCTGTTTTCATCATGACAAGAAAGAACAGAGAGCAACCAGATGGCTAAATTGTCACCAGAGATAAGTGTTACCCCCGTGGAACCCTCCCTATTTTCTGTTGCATCTTCTTCTTCATCTTCCAATTTTTCTTTGGGATGAATGCATATGCAGATATTTTCTCTCTCATCCTTTTCTTGATCTTGCACAGATATCTGAGGTGAATCTAGAATCCGCACAAGTGCTTGAACGAATTTGGCACACAATTGTGTCTCATTCAGATTCTCTATCATCCTCTGGTCGTTAACTTTGGCTGCACAGATAATTATAGCTGCTCCACCGATTTTTATTTTCCGGTCCCTGGAATTTATCACCCTTTTAGCTATAGATGACACACAATCTCTGGCATTGTTGACCATGTTTCCCAAAACTATAGGCTGATCCCGGCAAAGTCTTGACAACACTTCAATAGCTTTATCCTGTAAAGAGGGATTGGTAACACTCACTATAGATGAGACTATTGGGGCCATACTGTTAGGAGATTCGGCCAAAACAACCCAAGCTGGTTTTACATTTCCATTAGCTCCTGACCTCGAGAATATAGCAAGCGCATCTAGGGCCTCTGATATCGCATCTGATCTTCCGTCGGCAGAGTCTAGAAGAGACACTAAAGCAAGCACAGTTCCAGCACGGTTCACAGAATCTGTCAAAGCAGAATTAATTCGGTGACGACTAAGCAGTCGAGCAATTGCTGCAGCTGCAAGTGTCTTTCCAGACACTGTTCCTTCACGCAAGATTCTTGTGGCTGACAAAATAATTTCTTCGACAATGACCTTCTCTGAAACTTCACTGTCTAATATCAGATTAGCCAATGCGCACATTCCTTGCTCAGCAACTTCTAGAACGGAAGAGTTGGCAAGTGAAACCAGAGTAGACAATGCTTCTCTGGCAGCAATGGCCACATCGCGATTCTCCTTGATTGAGAGTAAAATTGCAGCCGTACAGCGGGAAGACTCAACAAGGATCTTCTCAGAATCAACATGTAAGAGTTTTATGGCCGACAAGAGAGTTTTGAGGGCTAGGGCGCTCTCACGCAAATCCTTTCTGGTCTGAAAGATAGCTGCAAGAGCTGAGGCTGAATTTGCTTGAGTCTCTTCTTTTGCAGAGCTCATCAACTTGATCATGGTCTCAACAGCATCATTTGACGCACTGCCTTCACGCAACATGTCACTGAATGGGACCACAGAAAGCATGCTTTTTAAGGCATCCAAAACATGCATTTTAGACTCAGGTAGATCGCTGGTCAGCAAAGCAGTAAGCTGGCTGATTGTTGCAGTATCTGATTTATGAATCAAGTGATTTAATGTCTTGGCAGCAATTTCCTTGCCATTGGCACTACCGTTCTTTAGTAGCCATAACAGAGCAGGGACGGCATCAGCACTTTCAACACAAGCGCGTATATCTTCGCTGTGGTTGCACAAGTTCCTAAGGATGGTTGCCGAGTCTTCCCTGGCTTTGGCAGACCCTGTCTCTAGAATCTGAACAAGTGGAGGAATACCTCCAGCAGCAGTGATGGCCCACTTGCTTTCATCATTTTCGTTAGACAGAAGGCAAAGAAGTGCAACAGCGCATTCTTGCTGCTGTTCGGATGAAAGACCCAGAAGAGATATCAGCAATTGGATCCCTTCACGGCCCTGTAGTGCATGCCAAAGGCTACCTTCATGGTTACACAGCATCAGAAGAGCCTTCACAAGCTCATCTTGAACCTCATTAGCTGCCATTGTTACTAGACCAACAAGCAAACGTTTTGCATCCGAATTGGACAGTTTAACAGAGAGTATCGAATTCCCATACAAACTTGCAAGTGCTTCAATGGTACGTTCTTGGACAAGGAATGGTAGACGAGGCTTAAACTGTTTCAGCAGAGTCTCCTCAATGACCAATGGATCTGATGCCCTGGTCGTTTCTGCTTTGCCATCATATATCATCAAGGCTGAAGCTAAAGCCCCCAGAGTGTCGGCACTTTGAGCAGGTGAGGAGCAAGATTCAAGACTCTGACCAAGGCTTGATATGACATATGACAAACCACCAGAGATATTGGCAAGGGCACACATCGCATTTTCTTGTAATGCTTGCGCATATTCCCCTTGCATGAATTCTTTCGATGGAGCTATTGTTGCATTTATCAAGATAGGAATACCATTAGAATTAGCGATTTCTCGCTTTGCTTCTTTAGATTGAGCAGAAAGTGACTTGAGAGCAGCAGCAGCCTCTGCCCTTACTGAGGCTTCATTGCCTGATCCTAACAACTTGAGAAGCTGTTTTGTAATGTCCGCAGTCAAAACACTGGAGCAAACAGATGCATCCTCCATCATCATGCAGGCAAGAAGGAAGCACACATTAGATACTGTACTTGTCTTCCCGCTTGTAAGCAGCTTCACAAGTACATCCATTCCCCCAGCTCGAATTGTTTCAGACCAGAATCCTTCCGTGGTGCTAGAAAGGTTCTTAAGTGCACCAGTTAACAAACCATCAACCTCTCCTTTCTTGTTTCCACTGCGCAATTGGTCCCACAGAACTGGTACAACTCCCTCAGTGGAAAATATTTTCGATCCAACATGGTCTTTCACCCCACCTTCAGAAACAGCATAGATCGTCTTTGCTGCAGCGATCTGTCCTTCAACAGAACTAGACTTGAGAAGACCAAGCAATGGGGGAATGCATCCCCCAAGTAACACCTTAACTCTAAGTTCGTTCTCCTTGCAGAGTGAACACAAGACGGTTGCAGCTTGTATCTTGACTCCAAGTGATCCGGATCGGAGAAGAGAGACGAGTACTGGCACAGCCTGGGAGTGTGATCCAACAGCACTGAATGCGTTTTCACGCATTTCTATAAGGTCCAGTAACTGTTTCAGGCAGTATTCTCTTTCTTGAGCAGATGATGACCCTTGGCGCAGCTGCTCAATGCATTGGGCAACACTTGCTAATGTCCCATCTGGATCTTCCATGCTGGTCGTACGATCTCTGCAGGTGACGGGGAAATGTTAGATACTGGTCACATATAGTCGAGCCTTTCAACTTAAATGCTTTTCATTTAAAAAGATAACAGTGATTTTCAAATGCACTCTTAAAACTAAGACTGCGGTCATGATGGCTAACATTACACACTGACTGGCTCCTATACAGTGACAACACATATTTGAGTTTACCTCAAATTCATCTTTGCGCTTGAATGTGGAGTTGGAGGCTCTGAATCTGGAATCTTGACATCCCCAGTTCTCTCCTGTAATCATGACCAAGCAACGTAAATAAAGTTTAAGAAAAATGTATCTTGTAAAACGTTTAATTGAAAGCGTTCAGTGAAAGACTATAAAGACGCTCTATCAGATATAACAAACTGAAACAATGCCAATTGTATATGTATTATTGTCCACTCGGTAGTAAAGAAGGGCAAAGAGATACTCAGACAAATGACCAAAAAAAACGATGACAAAAGGAATATAAGGAAGCTTTTGGATAAATTACCATGTCGTTTGGGGCAAGGCCATTTCCGTTAGAAGAAGCAAATCTCCATCCAAGTGCACTTGTCATTTTTAAAAAATTCTTAAATCAAGACGTAGTACCTTGCCCCCCTACTCCAGATCTACCCAGTCAAGATCCTCAGAACATCAACGCCCCTGCAGAAATCATGCAAGCATAGATCAGATGAAAAGCTAAATGCAATTGCAACCTATGACTATAGTATCAACAGATCACTCTATTTTTTTTTTGAACAACTAACAGATCACTCTTATCTAACTTGAAATCAAAGTGTAAATCTCGATCCAAATCTTGATGGTGAAACCCCTAAGCTTCCGGATTCGAACTAAGCTAAATAAGGAAAGTTTTACGAATGTAGGACTCAGATCGTGATGCAATTTAGTTTATAATCGGAGATGAATCTCGGATCTCACCTGTGAAACAATCTAGTCTACACATAACAGATCCGATGTACTAATAGCATGCAGATAGATCCATAGAAGAAGAAGAAGAAAATGAACTAACCTCAGAGGGAAATGGGAGAAGAAGGAAGGAGAAAGCACAATCAGTTCTGCATCTCTCAGTATCGTAGAAGAGAAGCGAAGAAGACGAGGGGATTTGGCTTCTTTTTCTTCTGTAATTATTTGACTACCAAAAAAAATAATTAATTAAAAAAAGAGGAGGAGAGAGAGCTGTGTGTGGGCTGGTGAGAGTGACAGAGTGTTTCTCATACTAGAGCCGGCTTGGCTTTTGTCCACCGACACACTCTTGGAATAACTAAACGGCTCAGAGCTCAGCTCGGCCTAGCTACAAAGTTTGTTAAACTAAGGAGAGTGTAATTTTTTTTTACACCCCCAAATTTCTTTACAAATTAAAAATTTTCAAATGGTTTGATCAGGATTTCATTAATTCTTTTACACTAAATCATCTATATTTTGGACCTTATGATATATATCATGCAGATTAGTAAAGAAAAAATTATTGAAAATTTTCAACAAGTTATAACATCATCAAGTGTAAATTTTCATAAGAGGATTCGTTATACTGCAAATAGAGCTGTTAAATTTACTTCGTCACAAATAAATAAACTTATCGGTTTAAAATTCATACGATAGTATTTATGTTAATTTAATTTGTAAAAAAAATCTATCTTATTAAAGTAGAAATATCTTTTGGATTATCTGAAAACAAGTATAATACCAAAATAAGAAATATAATGTTGTTTTAAAACATGAATAGTAATATTTTTTAAAAAAATAATAGATCTAAAAGCCAATTTAATTATCTAAAAATATATTTTGTCTAAAATAATCATAAAACAAAAATTAAATTTTATATACACATTTGAAATGAAAATATTAATTTAAAATTTATTTATATATAAAAATGATTAAAATTTGATTTTTACTAAAATATTTTCTAATAACCATTATAAAAATGTTTTAAATATATATAAGAAAAATACAGTACATCAAATACCAAGTTAAATTATGGTTTTTATATTTACATTAAATTTTAAAAATATAATATATATGATTATTTATATAATGATAAGTATAAAATACTATTAATTATATGATTACTTATATAATAGTACGTATAAAATATGATTAATTATATGATATACATATGCAATATATAATAGTGACATGAAAAATAAATAACAAGAAATTTTTAAAAAGTAATATATATAATATTATATTATACTTATAAAAAATAAAATAATATCTAATACAAAATTATAATATAACACTGTTTTTTTTTTGTTTTTTTGGGTCAAAACACTGTTTATTTATACAAATATATATATATATATATTTATGTAAAATTTAAAGTAAGCACATGTGCGTGCACGGATCAAAATCTAGATTAGCTTTGTGAAGTTGTTCTTTTGGCAGCTACTTAACACTTCAATTTATACCATATATACAAGCAAGATACACAAAATTACAATTGTGAACATATAAGCTGATTGGAAAAGATGCCAAAGAAGTTGTGGACATCATCAACTTTTATTCCTCTAATCTTTTTAAAGAAAAACAATTATGCTTCAATTTTAAAGCGAATCTACAGAAAAAAAAATTCTTTAAAATATATATATATATATATATATATATATATATATATATATATATATATATATTGGCTATAAAATTAATTTTTACAGTTGTTATTTAGTGCTTTGGATTTTTTTTTTTAATAAAAAAAACTAAAATATAGATTTTAAAGCAAACAAGTACATAAAGGTAAGCTTCAATAAATCAAACCCATAGTTTATTTGGAAAAATCCTTTTCACATCTATGAAGCTAAAACTACGTACAATCAGAGAATTAAATATTTCTTTTAAGTCGATAAAAATTTAGAGAAAAAAAAAGATTTGCAAGTTGTTATCGGACCTATATGTTGATTAGTTACCAAATTCGATTAATTAGTCCACCACGATGGTGATGGTAAAGGTATGTGCCAACAAATCCATTAGGATAGTTACTAAAACAATTGTCAACAACAATCACAATCATCTCGAACTATTTCATTGACATGATGTTTCTATCTTTTGTCCAAAAAAGACAGCCATTTTTGTCCGAAAGTGAGAGAAGTCGGAAGGAACAAATTAAGAAGATGGTAAATATATAACGTGGGAGAGCAAAAAGCACATGGCTTCATGCCTTAGATAATGGGGGGTAAAAGATTAGAAGCTTTCTCCAACGACGCATGTTTTGTTTCTATCGACAACTATGCTCATGAAAGCATATGATATGTAAATTATGCATAACCATATTGCTTCCAACACTAGCTTAATCTCCGGCTTATCTCTACTAACGTGTCAAAAAGCTGCAATGGTTACTCACATTTAAATAGAAATCTTAAAAAGTAATTATGCTAACCATATGGTCCACATGTGCTCTTTCGTTATCGCCAATTATTCTTCATGCCACATTTTTTCGCAACTAACAATTATGAAGATTATAATCCCAATAGATTATGCTCCTAATAATTGATTTAGTGCCCTACCTGTCTTGAAGATCTCATAGGCAGGCCCGATATCTTTGTTTAGTTAGCCAAGCAATAACAAGATTATCTTTACGCTTCATCCAAACACTCTTTGGGCTCCTCAAACTCAGACAAAAAGGAAGTATCCTCCCTCCTAGTGTTCGCGATCTCCACTTTATGTAAGTATTTGCCCACCACTCTCTAAATCTTTGTGCTTATAGAATGGTACTAGCTCAAGACTAAAATTACTCGAGAAATTGGTCGATGCGGCCAATGAGTGGTTCGAAAAGCTGATTTAGTTAATAGCTTAGGCAAATGAGCCGGCTGGTTACGGAAATGAGTTAAGATAATGGATGGATTGATTCGCACCACCCAATTTGTGGAAGACATGTGATACAGTACAGTTTCTCAAGCAATGGAGTTTCGGATCTCGAGTCCTCGACAAAGTCTTAGAAAGAACAAGTTCTATACGGAACTCAGGTGAAGAAAGTTTAATATTTTATTTATAGTGCTGCAAGGGGAATTTATACAATAATCCTATCAGCTCATAACCTGCTAAGGTCAAATGCAAAAACGAGAATCAAAAGGATAAATGAAAAGCTACATTACAGTTTATTACATTAGCTAATTTTAAGCCATTTTGGAACAAATTGTCGAAGGCATAAATCAAGTTTATTAGTTCAAGATAATCATATTGAATGGAAAATCAAGTTATATTTCTTACCTTTGATTGGTTGGCTTAAAAAGTTGACTTTATTCCAAGTTATTGATTTCCTTGAGCTATTGATCTTGTTTCTTCTTTTAAAATCGTCCATCTTCGATAGTGATAGACAGAACTTGGAGTTGGGCCTGTTGGGAAGTAGTGGACATGAATCTTGTGGTTTTTACTTTTTATGTGAGACCTTCCTTTTGACTTATTATGGCCGAGGGGATGGCTTAGTCAAGGTTGTCGCCCTCAACGGAGTTGTCTTGGGCGCGTTTTGGTCGAGTCTTGGGGATGCATGGGCCATTTTCCCTTCTAGTACGATTTTATGGGTAAGGGGAAGTACAACTTTCGGATCCAGGACTTCTAAACACTAGAGAGAGAAAATTCCATCTCACTCTTTAAATAATAAAAAATAAAAAAAATAAACACGAAATCATTTACCATTGTTTTTTTTTTTTTTGTAACTGGCTACCATTGTTTTCTTTCATAATAACTTTAAACCATAAGGAGAGGAAAGTAACCAATCAAACCACTCAACCTTCCCCATATATAGCCTCTAGTGTACTTCTATCCAATCCAATCCAATCATTTCACACCAAATTCCCTTTCATTTTTTTGTTAAGGACGATAGGTTCAACATGTAAAGAGGAGACTTTAATATATTATAAGGATGAAAAATAAAATGTTTTAATACAATTGGCGACAATAATATTAAGGAAGGAATCATATGCCCTGATAGACTGATACCATGAAAAGATGAGACTTTAATATAAAACTGTAACTTGTATTATCATTGAGCAATAGCTCTGTTTGTATACACGATACTTATGAGATAACCCTTAAGGGATTAGGACTCTATTAGGACTTATCTAACTATAATATATAGCATAAAGTCAAGATAAAGGTAATCCATATGTTAATAGGATTCCTTTCCTAATAAATAACATTCAGCAAAGTAACACAAAGTACGTAACTTAAAACCTAGAAGCAAAGGATGGCACTTATATCACATCACACATAAAGCCCCAAAGTCTAACTTATAGAACACACAAAACCACGAAGTCAAACTTATAGAACTCAAGACCTTCTCACACTTTCAATCTTGCCTTCTACTTCTTCATAAGTTGCCGACGGAGAAGACTTGACTGGATATATTCTGGTATCACTCTTTCCAGCGGCGGCAGAAGAAACTCCCACGCCTTCTCCACCGTCTACGCCTCCCTCTCTCTCCTTTTCCAGTCTCTTCTTCATCATCATCTTCTCCTTTTGCTTCTTCTGCATGACATGCAGTTGTGCGTAGTTTGCTCCCATCGAAGACATTTTGTGTTTCTGTTTCAGTTATGTAACTAATTTGATTATTATTATGACAAAAGAGGAAATGTTGTGAAAAGATATGTACTGAGGAATGAGTTTGGTAATGATGAAGAGAAGAGTCGTTATTTATAGAGAAATGACCATTCTTTATGACCGTTTGGTTAATGAGTCCGTTTTCATCATTCTGTTTCTCCACGCTCGTTCTCTTTTTCCTTTTTTTTATTTCCTTTCTTTAATTGATTAGTTCTCTGACTTATATTGCCGACTAAAAATTTAGTTTATTTTTTGGTTGGCTAAAGAGTATTATAGCTTAAAATTAGTTTAAAGAAAATGAACCCAATTATATATTAATGATTTAACTGATAATATATAGCAGTTTTTATATTATTATGATACGATTAATATTAAAGCTTAAAATTAGTTTAAAGAAAAGGGAATATTCGTCTTTAATTTTCTCTTTTCAACTTGATTGGTAGTATAAAAAGAGAGTGATCCAGCGTTAATTTTTGTTATTGTCCACTTTCCTTACACCATAAATGCAATACAGTCGCATCATTAGTGCTTTCGTGATTAGTTAACGATATGAAACACGCCTCGTTCCACGTGTTAAAGCATGTAAGGCGGAGTTAACAATTTATCAACCATTTTGTTATATTTATATTTTTAATAAAGGAGTAAATTTCCATTTTGCATTTTAACAAAAATGGCTTCCTAATAGATAATACGTTATGCGTGCGAACCCAATTATAAAAAAGGTACTAAGGGGCACCTTCAATTCATTTATATATTTGTTTATATATTTTTATTACCTGTATTTATTTTACAATACAAATTGTTATTTTAAATATTAAGAAAATATAATATTTTAGTTTATTCTAAATATAGAATATATATTTTAAAATACATAAGAAACTCTATCATAAACCTAGTTAGAATAAATTGAAAATATATTGATAATAGTTTACTCAATTTTTTTTTTTAAAAACACACATTGAAAATAGGCTAATCAAAACTTTTAAGTCACCTACTGGTTTTGTGATTATATTTCTGCAAATGTAAATAGATTTTTACATTTGATTACTTGAAGTTGGTGGAAAGGATGATGACTCTACGAAGATGAATTTGAAAATATAAAAAAAAAAATCTAAATTTTATTTGCAATCAACAATATCGAATAAACTAGGAGTGGATATAATTATTTTTAACCTATTTCATATTCATTATAGCTTTACTGTAAAATTAAATACTTGTTTTATTATTTCAAGTATCAAATAATCTATTTACATTACATATAACTACAAAATATCACATATTTAAATAAAAATAATTATTTGATACTGATGTTGTTATTTGGTTTCCTCATTGAAGAAAACCATTTAAAAATCATAAAAAAATATTGTAAAATAACTCAGTTATACCATAAATGGTAGTATATGTTAAAAGTATTTTGCTATTTTTTTCATTTATATATATATATATATATATATATATATATATTTCATCTTTAGCATTGACTGGAAATGTGAAAAGTAAGAGATTTTTTTATAAATTATATATTTATTTACATTGAAATTACAAAGAACTAATAAGTAATTTACAAATAATTACAGGTAATAAGTTGGGACAAGTAATCTACAAATCTGCCATTTACCAAATATTGGAAACTATAAGTGTTTATTTTTAACAAACCAATTACAAGTCTTAATTTCTATTTCCAGTACAAGGAAAATTAAGTATAAAATATACCAAAATTAATATGTACTGGCCTTGTATCCACACCTAAAATAAACTAGTGTAGAATGATTTTGTAATGGCTGATATTATTTCATAATATCGAAACTGATGATTCTCATGGAGGATTGTTATACAATACACAAAGCTATATACAAAATACTTCTTTTGTTTTTTTTTTCTTTCTGAAAGCTTCTTTTGTGTCTTACTAGTATAAAATGTTTATTTTCAGCTATCACATTCACATACTCTTTATACAGATATAGTGTCTCTCGGTTATGACTGGCTTATTGTTTTATAAATCTTATAATTAATAATTTTTTATCAGATAATATTATTAAAAATTAATATTTAATATTTGAAAACAAACCAACTGAAAATTATTTATTTAAAATTTTAATTTTAGACAATAATAATTTATATATAATTATTTTAAGATATAACTTACAATTTAACTAATATTATACCGTACATATTAGTAGAAAGTTTTGGGTTCCTAATACTATTAAAATTCATTAAATTCTTAATGGAGTGTTGGTCGTCGCACTCCTCGCCCTTGGTATTTAGTTAGTAAAATTTCTCTAGTTTTATAAGAAAAGCAAAATCTATATTTTATTAGTTTAATATAATGTACTAAATACTCGTGAATGAGACAAAAAATACATTGAGTATTATTTATTTAAATTTTTATTTTAAATAATAATGATTTATATAATTATTTTAAAATATAATTTACAATTTAATAAATATTATATGGTACATATTAGTAGAAAAATTTGAGCTTCTAATAATATTAAAATTCATTAAATTCTTAATAGACTCTAGGTTGTCATACTCGTTACCCTTGGTGTTGAGCAGACACTGCTCTCGGTTTAGTTAGTATAATTTATCTAGTTTTATAAGTAAACCAAAATCTATATTTTATTAGTTTAATATAATGTACAATACTAATGACTGAGACAAAAAAAATACATTGGGTTTGAAAATCAGATTAGTTAACATAACCCATAGATCTATTTACGTAATTACAATATAATAAAAAAAATAAGTAACAAAAGTAACAAACATAAATCTAAGAGCACCTGCAGTAATGAACCCCCCTTGGAGTTCAAATTTAATATTTTTTTCGTTACTTTTATTAAAAAAGAAAAGTAATTGAACCAATCGTGGGCCGTCACGTGGCGTGGAGCTCACAAAAACAGTGATAAAACGGTTCACCAGGTTGAGTCTCAACGAGCCAGATTCATCACTTTTGTATTATTTTAATATTATTTTTTCGTTTTACGTGTAAACCCTTCCCAAAATTTATTGGTGGAGATGTTCTAAGATTGAATTAGAAGGATGTGTTTACCTTCGTTTTAAGGTCGGCTCTTAAGACTTTATGCAATTTTATGATTAATAATAAATTGTGCATGAGTTTCAGCTAGTATGCTAAATAACTTCATCGTTGTTTCCAATTCAAAATTCACTGACCATCGAATGTTTGTGTAAGATATATAGAATTCGTTCCAGACTAACCGTCTGGAATCATTCTATTATGTACAAAAAGAATTTTTTTTTTTTTTTTTGAAACACTAAAAGAATTATCTTACCAGTTGTTAAAGTAAACTTATAAGAGAGAAAGACTAAAATTACACTTTACAAATTACACAAACGTGGTAGAATGCTAAAACAACTTTGAAAAGGTGAAATGTACCAAATTCAAATTTATCTGCTTAACACAGGGCGAAACTAGTTTCTTTTCTTAGTAGGTGCATAATTCATAAATGACATAGTGGGTGTCAAAAACAACAACTTTAGATGTCTACGAATTCACGCAAAGGTTTAAACTAATTTAGCTAGCTGGAATCTACGATTTTTACATACAAAACTTGTTGATATTCATAGAATTATGGGTGTATGTGCACACACAACTGCTTTACTGGTTTCGCCCATGTGATTAGATAATAATATGAGTATTTCTTTTTCATTATGAACAATCGGGTCTCTTTAAATGCTGGTAAACAATCTTTAGAAAATTGATCGAACCTTAACCCAGAGGATATCTCCAGATTACTAAAGAAAAATAATTTTACAAATCTACTTGTTATACTTTAGCCTAGTTACAAACATAATTTATTTGTAAACACAAAGATATAATAACTGTAACTTTTTCACATACTATTTTGCAAGGATTTATCAATTCAACCACACATGTTGTTGTGGTTGAAGCTACTAAATTATCAAGAGCTATTCATATTTTAATTGTACGCTTAGGACAGTGGCGGAACCAGAATTTTTTTATACTGGAGTTGGAATTTTTTTCTTTCTAAACATAATTTATTATCTGTCGAAAATATAGATATACTCTACGATCACTTATAACTTAAAATTATTTTGTTATCACAGTTTCATTTACTATATTTTGAAATATTTTTTTATAAAACAAATACGATAATCATTTTGAACTGATCACCGATATGATTTCGTAATAATGTTTTGTAATGTTTGACGATTTTCTTTTCTATTTCAGAAATTATCGTCCATTGAAGAAGATTTTCTATTCAGATAAACTGATATGTGAGATTTTCTCTGATAGATTAAAAGATTAGTTTGTTTCTAAATATAAAACTAACTGTTGAAAATATTTAGATCATCAAAATAAATCTTAAATGTATTTTTTGTTAAATTAATATAAGCAAGAGCAGAATATAACAAAAAAAATAGTGATTTTTTGTTTTACAAAAAACAAACAAGTCTCACTTTAAAATTTAGAGAGAATTAGTTAAATATGCACGTTTATAGAAACACAAGTTTTGTAAATATTATGAAGTACTATAATATTTGGACCTAATATAATTTGGACTTAACACAAATATGTAACTAGAATTGAAATTAAAAACATTTTTTCTAAATTTTAAGTTCAAATGAAAATGTTTAACAAATAACATAAACATATTATTATATAATTAAATTTATATTTAATTTAAATGTTTTTTAATTATTTTTGTGGGTTCAAAATTTCTTTTCAGTAGAGTCAATATAATATTTTTTAAACAAAAACAAATAATTTAAAATCTAGTGGGGTCAGGTGATCCCCCTTCCACAACATTACCTCCACTCATGGCTTAGAATAATCAGATATAGATTATTGTTTTCGGTCTATTTGAATGAATAAAAGATGTTGTATTTGCGTTTTTAATATACTCGGATTAAACCAGTTATTTAACAAAAAAAAATTAAAAGAAATATTAATTTAGTCAAAGAGGAATGATAAGTCAGATAAGGAACTTACTGGCCACTATCTCCCACCATGACATAAAATATAATATATTAGACTTATACATTACAAATATATCCATATAGTTTTTTTTTTATATATACACGGATATGTCTTCTTAACTAGTTCTACAACATTTTACGAAAACATAAATGACGGAATTATGGTAATAAAACAAATACGTTTATTTATGGGTTTATATGAAGAAAAATATTTTTTATATAATTATATATGCAGCCATGCATTTTTTTGAACTTCGCGTTATGTGTAATATATCTAAATAGGCACACACACATATATACACACACACACACACACACACATTTATACATATAGTAAAAAAGTATAAATTAATAATGTTAAAAAATAATATTTTAAATTCAAAAGTTATTATTTTTAATAAGATTTCCTTATTTTACAATATAGTTTATAAAATACGAAAAACAAAATCACACACATATATATATATATATATATATTGGTCAATTTTTAAAATTCGATTTTTATATAATATTATTATATTGTTTTGTCTGTATGAATATGTTTTATTCAATTTAAATATAATTTTAGTGAGTATTATCAAAATATAATGATGTGTCAAGAAAAAATAGAGTTAAGTTCCAATGTGTATATATAACAAGAAATACAATGTTTTGTTTATACTTATCTAAACTGTATATATATATATAATCATTAAGTTATGATTCTAATGAGAACATATATTTAAATAGGATTTGAAAAAAAAATATTTGATTAATTTATGTCATATATATTTTGAATGGTCCAATTTGAAACCTATGAATTTTATAAATTTAGCATATTTATTAATTTATTAAGTATTACTTTATATAGTTTATATTGTACATGAATATATTATGATGCGATACCTTATTTAAGTCTGTGTTAGTGCTAAATAGTGTTGTTATACATCAGAGAAGTGTTATGATGAATTTACTTAAATTGTATATTTTTGCTTGCGTGGTTTCAGATTTATATTGGTTAGTGTCTATTATCTTTCTTTATGTTCATTAACTGGCAAGAATAAAAGGCGAGCACTCTCAATTTATAAATTTGGTGCATTTCATTAGTTGTGTTAAGTGAATGCTTATCCTTTTTAAAGAACATAATTAGTGGTGCTATGATAGAGTGTTTTAAGGAAATGAAGGTAATAAATCTCAGCTTTGCAATACTTCTTTTAACCCAAAACAATTATCTGCGCTATAACTTTTAACATATTAGCAATTTGAAATCGTATCTGAATATATACTTTTTTTCTTTTTGAGACTGATTTTTTTTATTGTTTGATAAAAGAATATAATTTGCCGAAAAAGATAAAAGAATTTAATTCATATGACCAAATTTTAAAAGTGTGTTCCTGAAGATTAGCTTACGAGCAAAGAGTTTTTTCTTTTTTGAAAGAAGCGAGCAAAGAGTTTGGATTAATGTTTTTAAATCCGACCGGACACTGAATCGGACACCTTATCGGATCATCGGGTTACTGGGTCAACCACGAATGAACCACGGGTCAATACCTTAATTAATTTAAATAAATAATTATATATTAACTATTAAAAATATAAGAAAAATTTCGCATTTCTTAAAAACATAGAAAATATTTAAATTTACTCTTTATTTTTGTTTATTTCATATATAAATATTTAAAATTAGATTAGACTATTTAATAATTTTTATAAGAAATTAAGAGTTGAGACATATAATAAACTTAAATCTCATTAGTTTTAGATATTTACCATTATTCAATATATTTTCTTTAAGAGGCATAATGCAATGTTCAGCAAAATCAATAAATAATTTAGTCAATATTTTATATGATTTTGAAAATTAAATAAGATCAATGTATTTGATTAACAAAAGCACTATTTATTTATAAACATGTAAAATCAAGAAAATAAAATTAAAGCATGTAATTAGAATAAAAATGAAGTTTATATGATAAAAGTTAGAACATAGAAATTAAAATCAAATATTATTTATCACATACGAAGTCAACAAAAGTTTTAAAAGAAAATTGAAGGAGATATAGAATATAGGCGATAGCACATAACACAATAATTTTATGAGAAAGTTAAAAATTAAAAAGTAAAAATCTAACTTCTTATTTTGGGTACAAAAAAATATATAATAAAATAGTTAAGAACCTAACAAAAACTCAATAAAAATAACTCATTGGTTCATCCGATGGTTTAACTGATAGCAGGGTCACCGGATTTTAGGGTTTTTAGCGGGTTTTATTGGGTTTTTAATTAGTGGATATTTCTTAAAACCCAAACCGGATTACTTATCGAATCACCGGGTTTCGCGGTCAGACCGCGGGTCCGGGTCAGGTGTGAAAACATTGGGTAGATTAATAAAACTTTCTAGAAGCAAATGTCCATAAGAAGGCAACAAGAACCTACACAGCTACACTGGAGCAACTAACAAGATCGAAAAAAGACCAAACTACTTACTTCTAGAACAAGAAACATTACAAAAACCCAAACCGATAATAGGATCTCAAACTTGCAACTTCCCGACACTTTCCAGCATCTTTAAACGGAATTTATCAATTATCATTATCACCCACGGTCCACTGAACGATAACATCAACCTCTAGTAACACCAGTAGAACTCCTCTTCAATCAACATAATCCAGGCTTTATAACCAGGCCGGTCCAACTTTTTTTTATTTTATTATGTAATGCCCTACTCTTAACTACAAATTTATACCTCTGTTTTTCATAATTTTTTTTATAGTTCCCTATATACATATAAAATTGTTGTATAAAATCGACATGCCCTAAGCGATCGGTTCTTTTGCTTATGCCCCAGACCAGGTCTGTTTATAACCCATTAAAAATGAACCGCACTTGGTTCACACCATCTTCCCGATATAGCAGCGACGTCCTTCAATGAAAGCTCAATAAAAGCTCTGAAACGAACATTTCAATCTTAGCCGATTAAGAGACGAACGAGATTCGGCCAGCCAAAACCACTGAGGACGAAAAGAATCAGGCTGCAAAAGACTAGGAAACGTTCACAACAACACCAATTTAATTTCAACCATGATGTACTCAAGCGTATCTACTATCACAATGGATGCTTCACTATGATTCTTTTTACAATAAAACAGTTTAATCGTTCTCTTAAGATTACAATTCCCTGATCTATTTTTTTTCAAAAAACGTAGAAAATTTCAACGGAATTTTGATAGATTTTAGCTATCTGATAACTCGAAATGTAATAGAAACTCGTGTATATTGATATGTAAAGCTTGAATGTATGATTCGTATCACAATCTCATGACGATTGTTCAACTCATCAACAATCTCATAACGATCGCAAGTACAGAGTCATCTCGTCTCTACACTCTACAAAACAAGCATGAAAATAGAGTTCTCTCTCCCTCTCTTGTTTAACAACTCAAATTCGAATTCGCAGTCCGTAACTGCAAACACTCTGGATCAATCCGAGTCTTTGCTCTCTTCCTCTTCTTTTTCAAAGTCTCTGATTGCCTCCAAGTCTTTGTTTCTGTTTCTTTCTTCTCAGACCCTCAGATTGATTCCAAGTCTTTCTTCTTCTCAATACACTTCACTTCTTCAAGGACTTCTTCCGTCTCAAGCAACTTCAAATCATCATTCCATTCACTCTTCTTCCTCTGTCTGATCTAAACCTTCTTAAATCTATCAATACTTCCCCCAACAAAACCAAGCTTGCCCCCAAGCTTGTAATTCGGAAACTGCAAGATGAAAGCTTGATAAGGCATCCATAAATTCTCTGCATCTGATAAATTCTCCCATTTGACCAACAACTCTGACACCCCTTGGGGACTATAACGCTTATCCAACACATCGACATGAACCAACATGGCCTTCTCACCACCAGGACAAACCAACGGTAACTCCAAGACCCGATCTTGGCTTCCTAATGCTCGCTTAAGCTGTGACACATGGAACACTGGATGCACTTTAGCACTCTCCGGCAAGGCAAGCTTATATGTTGTTTTCCCAATACGCTCTACGACACGATAAGGACCATAGAAATGAGCAGCCAACTTTGGACAGAAACGTTTCACCATGGACTGTTGTCGATAGAGACGTAACTTCAGATACACCAAATCTTCCACAACAAACTCCAAGTCACGGCAATGTTTATCAGCTTGTAACTTCATAATCTGTGGAACCCGTGTCAACGTAGCTTTTAACTTCAATAACATCTCATCACGAGCAATAAGAGATTGCTCCAAAGTAAATTTGGTAGTCAAACCAGGCTCAAAAGGAAGTAACACAGAAGGAGTTCTACCATAAACCACATGAAAAGAAGAGGTTTGCAGCGACTTATGATAGGAGGTATTATACCAATATTCCGACCAAGATAAGTAAGAACTCCAAGTGCGTGGATGATCAGAGGCAAAACAACGCAAATAGGTTTCCAAACAACGGTTCAAAACCTCTATTTGTCCATCTATCTGAGGATGGAAGGCCGTGCTATACTTCAGCGTTGTTCCAGCCAAATTGAAAGCTTCGGACCAAAAACTACTCAGAAAGATCCGATCTCTATCAGACGTGATGCTCCGTGGAAACCCATGAAGGCGCACTATTTCCTTGATAAAATACTTAGCCACATCCAAAGAAGTAAAAGGATGATGCAGAGCAAGAAAGTGTGGGTATTTGCTCAACCTATCCACTACAACCAATATCACATTAACTCTTTGAGACATTGGCAAACCTTCAATAAAATCCATGTTTATGTCTTCCCACACCTGATTAGGAATCGGTAGAGGTTGTAGTAATCCAGCCGGTGACAAAGTAGAATACTTATGGACCTGAAAAACAGAGCAAATTGCCTCATATTCCTGGACAGTTTTATACATTCCCTTCCAATACAAAGTCCTTTGAGTCCTCTTCAATGTTTTAGCACTCCAGAATGCCCCCCTCTTTACTATCATGACACTCAACCAGTATCAAAGGAATAAACAATGACGTAGCTGTAATCACCACCCTATTCTTCTAACCACAACCTGCCATCCACCACTGTCAATTTCGTAGACAATAATGATCCCAACTGAATCTTGAAAATCAGCTCCTGGATACCCGCATCAGCTTTGATCTCTTTGTCTAAGTCTTGCGAGTGTATAACCGAAAGAACCGTCACAGCTAACAACAATGCAGATACGGACATACAACGCGAAAGACCATCTGCTGCTTTATTTTCACATCCAGGCTTGTAGGAGATGTCAAAATCAAACCCCAACAGACAAGTTAACCATTTCTGATACTCCAGATTAACTTCCTTCTGTTCCAACAAAAACTTTAAACTCCTATGGTCAGTACGTACTTCAAACCTGCATCCAATCAAATAGTGCTTCCATTTACTAACTGCCATCACAATAGCCATAAGCTCGTTCTCGTAAGCTGGTTTAAGCTGTTCACGGTTAGACAAAGCATGGCTAAAACACGCAATAGGCTGGTTGTTTTGCATTAAAACTGCTCCTACTCCCACACCTGATGCGTCAGATTCCAAAACAAAAGTAGTCTCAAATTGTGGTAACGCAAGAACTGGCGCCTGGACCATTGCCAATTTCAGCTGTTGAAACGCAGACTCAGCCTCCTCTGACCACAAAAACTGATCCTTCTTGAGTAATGAAGTCAAAGGCCGAGCCAACACACCATCATTTCGTATAAACCTACAGTAATACCCCGTTAAGCTCAGGAAACCACACAACTGTTTCTCACTAGACGGTGTAGGCCAGTTATTCATAGCTTATGTCTTAGAGGCATCAGTAGCTACTCCTGCTGCAAAGATAATATGACCAATGTAGTCAATCTGAGACACCCCAAAAGAGTATTTCTTCTATTTGGCAAACAAGTGTTGTTCCCTAAGAACCTGCAGCACTCGTTGTAAATGACCAATATGTTCCTCCATATTGCGGCTAAACACCAAGATATCGTCAAAGAACACCAGTACGAACTGCCTCAAAAACGGTTTAAACACCAGGTTCATGAGTGCTTGAAACGTAGTTGGGAAATTTGTTAGCCCAAAAGGCATAACAAGGAATTCATAATGGCCCTCCAAGGTTCGAAAAGCTGTCTTGTTAACATCTTCTTCCATCATCCAAATCTGATGATAACCAGAATGAAGATCCAATTTAGAAATCACACAAGCTCCATGTAGCTCATCCAACAATTGATCAATAACAAGGATTGGATACTTATCTAGAATTGTTGCGCTGTTCAATGCTCTGTAATCCACGAAGAAACGGTGTGATCCATCTTTCTTTTTGACCAACAACACGGGGCTAGAGAACGTACTAGTACTCGGTCTGATGATGCCAGCACTGAACATCTCCGAGATTATCTGTTCCATCACGACCTTACTGACATGCGGATACCTGTAGGGACGGACTGACACTACTGACACTCCTGGAACCAAATGGACCGCATGCTCTTTACCCCTAATAGAAGGTAAGCTCACGGGAAGTTCAAAGATGTCAGCAGAATGTGAGAGTAAAGCTGTCAAAGCTGGTATCTCAACAGTAGCCAGTGTAGGAGTTTTCTCTAGAATCATGGATGCAGTTCATGTGAGAGTCGTAAGCCCTACTCTTCCTTTTTGACTTCCATAGTAAACTTGGGTTAATGACTTGAAAGAGAGCTTCTTGCCATGTAAAGACTGATCACCATATAAAGTAACATGGTTGCCCTCACACATGAAAGAGAACACCTGTTGTTTCCAGTCTACTTCGCAAATACCCAAAGTCTCAAGCCATTGAACACCCAAAATTACATCCACGTTGTCCAGTTTAAGAGAGATGAAGTCAGACGTGAAGTTAGTTAAATTGAGCATGAAAGTAACTTCCTTACACACTTCCAAGGCTTTGACAGTCACTCCATTGCCTAACAACACGTCAAGGCTACTAGCATCACAAATTTTCAATTGTAGCCTAGACACAACTCCTGGAGATATGAAGTTGTGTGATGCTCTACTATTAATCATGACAATCACCTCTCGGTTGTTGATACAACCTTTCATCTTGGTGGTCTTGGGAGAATCGATTCCCAAATACGAGTTCAACGACAAGGTACGCACTTCAGAATTCACCGCGACATTGTCATCAAATTGATCTTCATAAGAGTCAACCACCTCGAGTTCAAGACTGTGGGAACCGAAATTCACACTTGTCGATTTCCGTTAAATAAGGAAACCTAGGAAAACCCTAATTTTCTAGAGGAACCGGATCTCTGCGAAAGCCAACGACAAGTAACCAAATAAATGCGGAAAAATATGAAAAACATAGTAAAACGAATTTATAAAGAAAGTCGATCTTATTTCCGATTCGCGTAAGAGCGTTGCGATCATTACAAGGAATTACAAAGGCTTTGGCCGCAGGGGCCATCAGCGAGTTNAGGCTGCCTACGTACCCCTTTCGGGGATCAAGTCGAACGTAGTTCAGTTGGTAGAGCTGGACCAGAGATCGAACTGCCTGGGCGAGTTCGTCTAGTAATTGAGCGCCAGTCATAGAAACCGAACTTGTCGAGAAAAAGCCTAAGTTTCTAAGTGCGGAAAATTCTAAGTCTAGAAAAGTTGTGAAAGTCTCAGATGAGAACTCTGGATTTCGTCCTCCTGCTTCTGCCCTATGCCTCTTGATTATATACTCCCTTCCTAGGCGGTTTAGTCTTTCCATTTCGCCCAGATTCGAGCTTAATGAGAATCTTCCATTTGTCTCGATCTTTCCTTTTTTCCCGCGGAAATCTTCTATTTATCCTCAAACTTGACTTTTATCTTCAAGTTTGACATTTATCTTCTTTCTGCGAGTAAATC
>CAKOAT010056822.1:0-38472 GCA_932364175.1 Eruca vesicaria subsp. sativa
AAGCGATTCTCGAGTTTTATAAAACGATTTCTCGAGTTTTATAAAACGATTCTCCAGTTTTATAAAACGATTCTCGAGCTTTATAAAACGATTCTCGAGCTTTATAAAACGATTTCTCGAGTTTTATAAAATTGTTCATTTTGTATTCTTGCGGAAAGTTTTGGCTATTAATTCCGTCGTACCGATTTTGACCCCAACAAGCGATCCGACTGTATATGTACACTCAGACGCACTTGTTCTTCCGGTAGCCAGGTCTATCCATCTTATGCTCAGATATACCAGTACCAGAACCATACCAGCCTAATTGATTTGCATTCGTTTCAAGCTTAGCGTTCGTGGCGGAGATAGTTCGACTGTAGTACAAGACGATGGACGCAGCAACCCTATTCTGTTACAATGAGACATCTTGAAGCTTATGATGCAAAGAAGTAGTTGGGACAAAAAGATACCAAGGAAGCACTAAATCGTTAGATGTAGATTTTGGGATTGAGGAAGACTTCGAATGTAGCACTGGAAGAAGATGACTGATATGGCCCATTGTTCTGAGGATTGCAAGAAGTAATTGGAAGCATATAACATCAAGAAGGACGCACTAAGTAAGTAGTTAGTCAAGGATTATTTTGGAAATGTTAGTACAAGTCAGACAGATTTCTTTCGAGAGTTCAAGATGGAGTGTTTTCTACCCAAAGCATGGGACCGCTTGGAGTTTTAACTTATGGAGTTGGTACAGGGAGATGTTTGCACCAAGATTTTGAAGTCGACTGAATTTGATTCATCCATTATGGTTTGGAGGAGGTGCCAACAACCATGAAGATATTTTATAGGGACTTAGAAAATAATTTTTGAGAAAACAAGAGCTATTGGAGTTGTAGAGCTTTGAGGACATTGTAGAGTGTCACGTGAATGTCAAGGGAGTGGATACTGACAATGAAGCTTCTTCGTGCCATTAAGAGACTGTTCAAAGGCTATGAGGTTCAGATCAAAGGTCAGTTTCAGTAATGGATCAAGAAAGTCAATGGGGAATATTTTGGTTGGACGTTTCATCAGATCAAGATCGGAAAGTATGGTGATGATTGTTCAAGTATATAAAATCCTCAATCGCTTATGTCATTCACGCTTCTGTGGTGCCAGTATTGAGTACTGAGGTTATCCTACCATTTCCCATGAAGTTACCCTATCCCGTTACCTATACCTAGGATACTACTTATTGAACTTGTTCGCATTCCTTACCATTAGTCCATTACCAAGTGTTTGCCTATTTGGGTAGAGCCTACACTTTATAGTTGCCTGGACAGTCAAAACCTCTGAAAAGGTCCAATCACAGGTTTGTTTCTTATCCCATTGCGTGTTGTGTGAATTTTAAAAATTTGTGAATGATTAAATAAATAAGTGAAGGTGTGATCAAGGTGTCATAAGAGACCTTGCCTATGGACGGAATTTTCCGCCCATATTGTGTTTGATGCGGGAACAACACATAGATGTAGTTCCCGGGTAGTGTCATTGTTTTAGGAAGGATTCACTTTTGTGAATTCGAGTATGCCATTCTTATCCGTGGAAGTACTGGCTGCCATTTAGAGTTATGGTATGCCTTTGTATGCCATCCCCATTCCTTAGTACTTCCATTAGAGTGGTTTGTTTCTATCTAGAGTGAGATTGGCTATCTAGTTACCGAGCTCAATTAGGATATTGTTGAGGAAAGAAGTCTTTCAGAGAAGACCAGTCACCGTTGGCCTGCAGTGGTATTCTACTAAGTGTTGGAGCATCGCTCATATCAGTCTGGAGACTTACAAATATTTTGGGAAAAGATGAAGTAGCGTATTCCATTATCTTCATCATTGGACGGAGGGAAGATAACAAGGAGCAGAGTATTGAGGACAGTTGGATAACTAGGGAACATGAAGATTTGACATCTTAGAATTAAAACCGTTCAGTATTTGTGTTGAGCATGGATTCGCTGCAATAGCCTAGGTATCTTGCCAAGTTGTTCTAGCCGAGTTCAAGTAGCAGTCAGAAGATTTATTTGGAGAAAGATTTCATTCGACTTAGTTATTTTCTGTGGAGCGTACCTGTGTCAATGGTAAAGAAGAAGAACCAGAGTTTGCGGTTATGTTCGAGTATCATAAATCAAGGACGTGACCATCAGGGTCAAGTATCAAGTTCTAGAATTTAATAATGGTTAAGATCAGACGCAAGGTGCAGTTTTATTCCAAAGACGTTTGATGGACGCTTCACGTTGTAGTAAGTATTTCTGCAAGGAAGTTGGAAGTTAGATCCCTTAGTCAGTAAGTAGAACAAGGCGTTGTTGCATATTTAGAAAGGATCACTACTACTACATAATGGCCGGTTACCATCAGAAGTTTGTTCTAGAGTTAGAAACCATATCCACCAATGAACTGATCGATTTAGAATGGTGTTACCTTGGAATGGAGTAAAAGTATTGATGAAGTATGCAATCAGTTAGAGGAAGTATCTACGTCTATGCATATCTGACACTTGCATGAGCCTAACCAGCCATATACTACTACATGGATGTATTATGTGTTGGTCAAGGTGAATGCTAATACAAGATGATAGGGTAATTGTTTATGCATCAAGGAAGCTAAAGAAAGATAAGTTACAATATCCGATGCACGAATTGAAGTTGGCAGTCTTTCTGTTGCACATCAAATTTAGTGATTATTTAAATATGGAGAAAGAATACAAGTGTTCACTGATCAAAGAAGACTTAGGAAGAGTAAATGATATTTCTTATGCTTTAAGAAGAATGGATATTGATAATGATATGGAGCAGGATCTCAAGAATCATGGAGCAGAATTGGGAGTGGTTTATTTGGCTGCCTTATAAGGAGAGAATAGAGAACCTTCGAGATTGCAAGTGGTAGATATGGATGTTTATTAATTTGTATTTGAGGAAATCAATTGAGGATTGAGAACTTAAGGAAATCATAGGAGGAACTTGGTGAAGGGAATATCAACAAATAATACAAGAACAGTGTCATGCAAAAGAACTTAAAGTTCCAGAGAATCAGAAAGCGGAGAGTGAGAGAAGGAACCCAAATTCTACTGATAGACCATGATTTTGACCCGCTTTTGGTCATATTTTCTATATGTTTTTATTATAATCATCTATGTTTTAGAGTCTATTAGGTATGTTTTCAGGTTCAGGAGCATTTTGTGGTAAAGTGATGATTTAGGTGCCTTTTTGTGCTTAAAGAAGAGTTTTCCAAGATGACTATGAAGATCCGACATTGAGAGACACATATCGATTGATACACGCCCTGTGTAATCAATCGATGAGGCTTCCGTAGAAGTTAAAGTCGAGATACTCCATCGATCGATGTACGCAATGTACCATCGATCGATACAAAGCGTGATGAGCAAGATTTATTTGGCCAACTTGAAGCCCAAGTTCTCACCAAATTACAAGACTGCCCCTGACGAGTTTTTTAACCTAATTGTACTCCCTATTTATAGCTATGCCTATGATCCTTAAAAGAGATGAAGTTTTGAACCATGTTTTGTATTCTATTTTATACTTAGCAATAAAAGCATTTTCTTTTCTTCTTATTCTTTTGCTATGAATCTCTTAGCTATGTCTGAGTAGATTCATATGTTAGATTTGGGGTTCAAATAGTTATGAGGGATTAGCCCCAACTATGGATTGTTGAGTTGTTATATTCATTATCCAAATGAACCCTATTGCTTACTCTAGACTTGCTACCTAGAGTATTGATTATGGAGTGACTAATCTAATAGTCATCTTCCTGAAATCATATGGCTAAACCCAGACTCTATTAAGGCACGATGCGACAGCCGGTCTGATAGAAGTTCTCGGGTGAACAGAGTTCGATCCGATCTGATACTTAATATCGATCGATACTCCTCTAGAGTTATCGATCGACGACAGCGTATATTGATCGACAGTGCGATAGCAACATCGATCGATGAAGTCGGAAATCAGATCAATGGACGAGTCTAACTAGCGACAACTATAGATTTGTCTAAGGATTGAAGTTCTCATATATTTGCAAGCAATTTGTTAAGACATCCATAGATTTATAATCCTGATTTTATGAATAGTAACCTTGAATCTAACTATTTCTCTTCATTGTTTTCAAACCCAAAACCTATTTTCCTTAGCAACTTACCATTGCTACTTATTTTATTTACTGTTTTAAACCTTTTTCAACCTAGCTTAATCATTTAGGATTATATCTTTTGTGACTCTAGTTCCTTGTGGATTTGATCCCTAAGTGATACGATTGAACCTCTTATTTGAGAGAGTAAAATCACTCCTTAGGTTAAACATTTGAGCGACATCAAATTTGGCGCCATTGCCGGGGAACTAAGATCACTATTAGATTTAATCTGATTCAGTCTAGGTTATTTGTTACTTTTTATTTTTCCATCTTTTGACACAAAATTTATTCTTTTTCTTTTTGTCTCTTTCAGGTACATGCCCAGCAGTACTAGAAGCAACAGGAAAAGGCAACTTTTGTACTCAGAACATCCCAATAAATCTAGAGTGTAGCATCCGCAAGGACATACGCTCCGCATAGATCGATACCAATACCATCGTATCGACCGATACGCCCTTTCCACCGACGATCAACAACCGTTCGTCAACCGATACCTTCACCACCTCATCGATCGACATCAACAACCGTTCGTCGACCGATACCCTTCACTTGACATCGATCGATACACCACACCTTACATCGATCGATACTAACCGGCGAGACATGGTAGCGCCTACGATTCTCATACCCGATGAGAATGGAGACCTGCGTGATCAAGATGGTCACCTGCGAAATGCAGTAGGTCAG
Source organism: Eruca vesicaria subsp. sativa (assembly GCA_932364175.1). Classification (NCBI taxonomy): domain Eukaryota; kingdom Viridiplantae; phylum Streptophyta; class Magnoliopsida; order Brassicales; family Brassicaceae; genus Eruca; species Eruca vesicaria. The sequence continues at coordinate 4,827 of CAKOAT010056822.1, forward strand.
AAACTGAATGATCAGAAGGAGATCATTACTGAAAAAGAGACTGCACCCACATGCATCATTCAACCTGTAGAAGAGACCAGAACTTTGGCTGATTACAACCGCCCCGATCAGTTCTATTCAAACCGATCAGCCATCCTACCTCCTGCTATTCAGAGAGGAGATTTTGAGCTGAAGCTGCAGTACTACACACTCGTAGGTCAAATCCCTTTTTGTGGTTTGCCCCATGAGCATCATATGGACCATTTGGAGAGGTTCGAGGATCTTGTCACCCTAGTCAAAGCAAAAGGAGTCCCTCAAGACTATCTTTTCTGCAAGCTTTTCAAGTACTATCTATCTGGAGAAGCTTTGCAGTGGCTAAGACAACTACCACCAGGTTCCCTTACCACCTGGAATGATATCAAGCACGCCTTCCTGTGAAATTTCTTTGACGATTCACGCGCTGAAGACTGGAGGAAGAAGATTGCTACATTCACCCAAGCCCCTGAAGAATCATTCAAGGATACTTGGAACAGATTCAAGTCCTACCAGCGAGACTGCCCACACCACGGATTCAACCAAGTACAACTGCTCTGCACCTTCTATAGCGGCATCAGCCCCGATTTCAAGAGAGCCCTTGATACAGCTAGCGGTGGCAACTTCACCACCAGGAATCCTCAGAATGCTATCAAGCTAATTGACAACTTAGCTTCCAGCAACAGCTCAAGGAACTATATGAAGACTACATCATCCCCTGGGAAGGAGTACGTCAATGAAGTTCAAGCACAGCTAGACAACATTCAGAAGCTCCTAAAAAAGTAGATCTGTTCAGTGGAAGATTCAGAAATTGTTGAAGCAGATGTCAACTGGATTAGTGGTGCCGGTTTTCAAAGATCTGGTAACCAAGGAGGATTCAGAAACTTCACAGGCCAGATAAGCAACTTTAACCAGAATCCCCAGAAACCAAACACCTTCAGCAGCAACCCTAACAACAACAGAAGCTATGGAAGTGCCTTCTACTCAAATCCACACCCACCCACCCAAGATACTAAACTGGAGGAATTGATAGAGAAGATACTTGAGAGTCAGCAGAAGCTCGAGGTAAACTTTAATGGAAAGATCGATTCTGTCTACACCACCTTCATCACGAAGATAGATGCACTCAGCACCCATGTGAAGAAGCTAGAGACCTAGGTGTTGCAGACAGGAGAAGTAGTTAAGAAGCAAGAGTTTGCCCACACCCAGAACATAAATGCCCTCCTAGATGATGACTTTTGGCAAGAGGTAGTAGAAGAAATTCAGAGATCTGATGATGAGAGTGAAAGAGAATTCGCCTACAACTACTATCGATCGATATCTCCAGCTCGGCATCGATCGATATCACCTTTAGTTCGTCGATCGATCAACTTTGATAAGTGTCGATCGATGGACTCCGACGAAAACCCTCGCGAGTGCAATTGCGTCAAGCTTATGTCTCACGCCAAATTCGCCTCACTTCACCCACATCCGCCCAGCCTTGTCATCGATCGACATGATGCCCCCATCATCGATCGACATCAAGAACCTGTCATCGCTCGACACACACTTACCAGTGTCGATCGATACAAAGTACCACAACGCCGAGTGCCACTTCCAAAAATCGACAGTGCAGGTCTTGACGCTTTCCGGGAGCGATATTACACCACCAGAAACCCTACAGCAGCCCTAAACGAGGGACCCACGGATATTTTTGAGTCCATGGAGATAAAAATGGAAAATATGGGGAGAGTGCTCAGAAAAAGGAAAGAGAAGATACCTAAACCCTATAAAAGAGAAGCTAATGAGAAGGAGTTGTCAAGCTTCAGAAAAAGAGTCTTCAGAATACCTAAAGAGAAACCTTTTGAAGAAGCCTACTTTTCACACAGATTGTGGATGTTCTTCAGAGAAACCAAGGAGACAGAAGCAGACATCAAGAGGATGTTTACCCAAGTCAGAGACAGCCTCAAGCAGAAGATAACACTGAAGAAAAAGAATGATCCAGGGAAGTTCACAATACCTTGCTCCATTAGAGGTCTTGAGTTCCCACGTGCCCTCTGTGACACAGGATCTGGAGTTAGCATCTTACCCAAGCTCATGGCAGATCATCTCGGTCTGAAGATAGAGCATTCTGAAGAAACTTTCATCTTTGTAGATTGTTCTCAGCAAAGCTCTGGAGGCATCGTTCGCAACCTTGAGGTACAGATTGGAGAAACCCTAATTCCTACAGACTTCCATATCCTCTCCAACAAGCTGAACTTCAAGACTTCTCTACTACTTGGAAGAGCCTTCTTAGCCACAGTTGGAGCTGTTTGCGACCTCCAAACAAACAAGCTCTGCCTAACCCTAGTCAACCCTTCCATTCACTACAATCCTGTTCCAGTAATCAAGTTCCCAAGGCCAGCCAACTCAACACTCGTAGCCACATGTTTCTGTGCCAACAAATTTGATTCTATGGAAGAGTATGAAACCAAAGAAGCAGTATCGACCGATGACACCACTTCCCCATCGATCGATATCCTTGCAGCACCATCGACCGACAGTTCTACCTTGTCATCGCTCGATGGAGTCTTCCGACAGACCGAATCCGAGTTCCCAGAAGCCTATTTCAATGCAGAAGATTGGGAAAACGATCACTACTTGCCCGAGCTTGCTAGTATAAATACTCAGGAGGAGTATAATGAAGATTACGAGGAGGAACGAGCTATAGAGTACCAGTTTCTTCGAGACGATGAAGAAAAACCTCCATTCCCGACCTTCATCCGCCGAGCATCGACCGATATGACATCTGGTCCATTGATCGATATGCCCTACCCCAGATCGCGCAAACGACGGTTCGAATCAACAAGCGACGAATCCTACTACAAACCAGTCTATGTCCCACACGAACCACGAGACGGAGATTACTCGATTGGAAGCTGGGCCAGCGGTTATCACGAAAGTTTTGCAGTAGACACAACACCCTACAAGCCGCGACTCAACCTGCAGATCCCGTATCGCTCGACAAGGAGTACAAGCCATCGACCGACACGCCCTACAAGCCATCGACCGACAGAGATGTTTCTCCATCGATCGATATCAATCACAGACCACCAACCGATCCTGCCACAACACCATCCGAGGTACAACTACCAAAATTTGAATTAAATTCACTCATTCCGGATGAGTTTGGTATTTTCAGGGATTCAGATGGTCATGCACGTGCCATAGATGGGAGAATCATTCCTATCTCCACAGAAGATGTTGCAGACATACTTCAGATGGCCAATGGACCTATCATCGAAACCGACCCGAACCAGACAAAGCGCCCATCGACCGATGCATGGAGACTAGCATCGATCGATACACACCGAGAGTATGGGAAGAGAGCTTTCCAAAACGGAGAACGTCGTTTCTTTTGGGAAAAGAAAGATGAATATGGAGTCTACAGAGATGAATCTGGCCATGCAAGAGCAGTAAACGGCGACATCATCCCTGTCACAAAGAAGATATGGAAAACTTGTTGAAGACAGCCTCACTATTTGGTCGCTCTTGTTTCTGTCTACCAGGATATGCTGATCAGTTTGCTAAAGGAGTTCCAGATGGCAAGCTCTACACACAGAAAGAATTCACCTACATGCTAGATGGCCTCACCAGCGATCACACCTGGAAGTTAGCAACAATGCCATATGAATATGAGAAAGCACTATCAAGACTTCAGGGTGAACTACTCTGGAACACCATCAACCCTAATTTAGTACGGTATGAAAGAGAAGCCCTTGAAGAAGAAATCAAAACCCTGCGCGCGCAACTGCAATCTCAGACACAACAATCAACCGATACAGATCCCCCTGCATCGATCGATACACCCGTACTTAACCCGATCGAGCACCACTTACAGAAACTATCGATCAATGACAAACCCAGTCCATCGATCGATACCCGTGCTCAAGAATTCTGTACCAGAGAAGAACTTGAAGAAACCACAGCAGAGATCTACAAATCCATTGAGTTTTGTGGAGACAAAGATTACAGAATACTGGACGAATACTGGTTTCCCCTACACAGTGATTTCATAGGTCTGCAATGCACAATGGAAGATATTCAGAAGGAGGTAGAAGATATCCAAAGACAGATCGCCAGCCGACCTGACCCATCCCCATCGATCGATGAAGCATACAACGCATCGATCGATATGCAACCTCCAACCTCCACCGACGATCCAACACACCACGACACCATGCAGCGCACAACATAACACATCTACAGCATAATTGGCAACCATCAGTACAGCCTTGCCAACTTAGAGGGGTGGTTAGAAAGGATCCAAGCAGAAGTTTATGGTTTGAAGACTAGCATGACCAGAAGTAAGAAGGCCACAAGAAGCTTTCTAACCTCTTTGTTTGATGAAACACAAGACAAGGAGGACACTTGTTTACCAACAAGTACCTACAACCCACCTCACTAGCAACCATACTTCCATAGTCAAGCTAAACTGACTTTAAACAAGCGCTGAGTTGGAGGCAACCCACTGTTAGGTATTTTACTTTTTTATTTTATTTTATTTTTACTTACTATTTTCGTTTTTATTTGTTTTTAGGAAGATAGACACACGATCCATACCTATCGACCGATACGAACCAGTCGATATCGCTGGACACAGACCAACTAGCATCGATTGACGATGGCGACTCACCATCGATCGATACCCATATCGGTCAGGTATATCGTTTCCAATTTTCGATATCAGATACACATATTTAATTTTTCTTATGCTTTAACTCCGACTAATTATACACTGAGGACAGTGTATGATTTAAGTCTGGGGGGAGTTGATTACTGATGCTACTTTACCTCTCTTTTTTTTTATCTTTTTGATAAAGTTTTCAAAAATTGGTTTTATTGAGTCAAGAAAGGGAAAAAATTTCAAAGTCTTACTTTTTATCTTACCACTCTTTAGCACCATCCTTAGATTTATTGATTGCAGAAAGTAATATAGATGCTAAAGTGGATCACCGATCACCAATGTCAACACTTTCATGATTGTCTGGAAGAACCAAAGCTGATTTCCAACCTAACCTGACACCTATTGCTTGTCTTGGGGCTTGGTATACAAGGGATCGGAATCCTCCTGCAAGTCTGGAAGGTAAAAGTCTCAAAAAAATTTGTTTCCTTCTTTCCTTCCTTCGGCATCCCCAGAAAATAAAAGATTGAGATGATTTCCTGAGAGGCAGAGAGAGTGGTACATTACCTATGACCCCACTATTCTAAATCAAAGGAATGATCACACATTGTGGAAGCGAGGGAAAGGTAAATTACCTATGACCCCACTATTCGCCTACACTTTGTCAAAAGAGCTACAAAAAGTAGAAAGATCAATAAGATGAACATTAGTTGTTCATTGGGATTGATATAAAAAAAAAAAAGAAGAGAGAAATATTTGGATTCAGAGAAGGGGGATAAAGAAAGAAAGGGAACCAGGATGAGAATGCCTGAAACTTGTTTGAGTTGAATCCAAGTGTTCCTTGATCGATACTCCCAAGGTAAAGCCTACACCTTTATTTTTATGCATAAATGAAATCAATAAAGGGGATCGACAGACAAGGAATGTTTAAGTTGATTGGCTAGATGTTTAGGTTGCTAAGCTAGGATATGGTATAATGTACTTCTGTAGTTGATAGGAATAAGGTGTGGTTTGCAACAAAGTAGGAGGTTATGATTTTTAAGTTGATATTTTGATTGAGTCCCTGCTGTTTTTAAACTTCTTTTCAAGACTGGCTTGATGTTTGTTGAGGACAAGCAAAAGGTTAAGTCTGGGGGAGTTGATAGACCATGATTTTGACCCGCTTTTGGTCATATTTTCTATATGTTTTTATTATAATTATCTATTTTTTGGAGTCTATTAGGTATGTTTTTAGATTCAGGAGCATTTTGTGGTAAAGTGATGATCTAGGTGCCTTTTGGTGCTTAAAGAAGAGTTTTCCAAGATGAATATGAAGATCCGACATTGAGAGACGCATATCGATCGATACACACCCTGTGTAATCGATCGATGACGCTTCCGTAGAAGTTAAAGTCGAGATACTCCATCGATCGATGTACGCAATGTACCATCGATCGATACAGAGCGTGATGAGCAAGATTTATTTGGCCATCTTGAAGCCCAAGTTCTCACCAAATTACAAGACTGCCCCTGACGAGTTTTTTAACCTAATTGTACTCCCTATTTATAGCTATGCCTATGAGCCTTAAAAGAGATGAAGTTTTGAACCAAGTTTTGTATTCTATTTTATAATTAGCAATAAAAGCATTTTCTTTTCTTCTTATTCTTTTGCTATGAATCTCTTGGCTATGTCTGAGTGGATTCATATGTTAGATTTGGGGTTCAAATAGTTATGAGGGATTAGCCCAAACTATGGCTTGTTGAGTTGTTATATCTATTATCAAAATGAACCCTAATGCTTACTCTAGACTTGCTACCTAGAGTATTTATTAAGGAGTGACTAATCTAATAGTCATCTTCCTGAAATCATTTGGCTTAACCCCAGACTCTATTAAGGCATGATGCGACAGCCGGTCTGATAGAAGTTCTCGGGTGAACAAAGTTCGATCCGATCTGATACTTTATATCGATCGATACTCCTCTAGAGTTATCGATCGGCGACAGCGTATATCGATCGACACTGCGATAGCAACATCGATCGATGCAGTCGGAAATTAGATCAATGGACGAGTCTAACTAGCGACAGCTATAGATTTGTCTAAGGATTGAAGTTCTCATATATTTGCAAGCAATTCGTTAAGACATCCATAGATTTATAATCCTGATTTTCTGAATAGTAACCTGGAATCTAACTATTTCTCTTCATTGTTTTCAAACCCAAAACCTATTTTCCTTAGCAACTTACCATTGATACTTATTTTATTTACTCTTTTAAACCTTTTTCAACCTAGCTTAATCACTTAGGATTATATCTTTTGTGACTCTAGTTCCTTGTGGATTCGATCCCTAAGTGCTACGATTGAACCTCTTATTTGAGAGAGTAAAATCACTCCTTAGGTTAGACATTTGAGTGACATCATCTACCTAAAGTTAAGGAGATGTGAAGTGAACCCCGAGGAAGATTTAAGAATGCAAGGAAAAAGGTATAACCATAAGGCATATGGGAATGCCCAAGTTGTTAAGAGATCAGAGGATGTATCAACAGAGAAAGTGTGAAGTCATCATACAAGAGGACTTCGTTGGTAAATCAAGTTTGGTATAGGCGGACTTGTTGATTCCTTAATTGTTGGACAGAATAAGGAAATCAGAAAGCAATAGGACAAGACTTGGATATGAGAAAACATCAGAGAGATTGAGTTATTCAGAAGATTATGAAGAGGGTCTCAGTTAGATCAGAAGTGTATAGAATACTGTAAGAGAAATTATTCTGGAAATGGGTGTGTGTGTGTATTTGAGAGTAGCACCCTTGGTCTGAATCATGTTAGCATGATTGATCGTGCATGTTCTTGTTTGATTGTTGCACGGTTATTCAAATTGACATTGACCAGACCAGAGATGTTATTTTCACGTATGGCACATCACCTCATATCATGATCATTGATCTGGAAGCAAAGCAGATAGAAAATTTTCAGAAGTGATGGTATTCAGAGATTCAACGATGTCAATAGAAGTATGCAACCCACAGTTGACGAGAGTTGTGTAGCAGTAATGAATTTGGTTAAGTGGCTGCGATGAAAAGAAAGAATTGTTTTAGCAAGGTTGGGAAATTCACAGATCGGATATTTGGTCTGTAACGAGTTGTTAAGAGTTGAAAATGTTATCTGTTGACCGGAGCTTGTTTCAGTTATGCAGTTAGTAAGCCGATGTTGCGTAATCTTATATCAGACCCAGTATGATAGAACTGGTGAGACCAGAAAGCCTTCAACCTCAACTCACTTATCCTAAAGGTCCCTTAAGGATAGGTGAGCACCATATCAGAAGATTGGAGTATAACAAAAGTTTGTAGGTTCAAGTATTTGGTGAACCAACCATCAGTTGCTTTGACACGGGCATATGAGGATAAGTTCAGAGCTGATTATTTACACTCTTTGCACAGACTCCAGTTACAATAGAGGACGTATCTATGTTTTGAGAATTCGGGGACGAATTATTTTAAGGGGGGAAGAATGTAATAACCCTCACGAGCCAGTTAATTATTGGTCGAGAAAAACTCCGCTCGACCAGATCGAAGTTGGTTCGATCAGAATGAAAATAAAGTCGACCCGGTGAATTAGTATCTCAACGGGACTGTCTTGTGGTCGAAAGGCCTCCCATTGATAGTGCTGGTCGAGTTTTAATTATGTAGGTCGAATTTTATTGAAGCTATGCAAGCTTAGTTGAAATCAAGACGAGATCCGAAGGACAAGAAATGTTTGGTCGAAAACTGTCTGAAATTATCGATAAGTTTCTTAACTAAATTCCGACCAGTCTAATACCTTCACCAGCTGGTCTGTTTTCTTCCTCAGTAAATCATTCACATGAGTTGCTCTTACTTGCTTGCTTGCTTCCTTAAAATCACATGAAAGTCACAAGCTGGTTGCTTGTTTAATAAAACAAAATAAGCTTTCTTCAAAGGAGGGAAAAGACAACAATTTGCTTTGGTTTACGTAAACCCTCAGCTGAAGAAACCCCTTATGCTATAAAACACCATCTTATCTCCTCTGGACGTCTTGTTGCACAAGAAAAACCAGAGAAAATTTGAGAGAGAAAGAAAGAGATAAAAATCTGTTAGAAAAACTGATGCAAAAATTCAGAAAAAATTCATACGTGATATCTGAGCATGGACGACCCTTTCTCTGCCTCTTGTGACTTTAATCAGTGAGTTTTGGAGTGTTTAAAAGCTGAAAGCTTGGCGTCCTGAAGTTGAGAATCACCCATGTTCTTTAGCCTTTGATTTTGATCGGTAAGGACATATGGGTATTGAGATCAGTTTTGCTTAGGCTTCAGTTCTTCTTAGGCAACCAAAACGTTTTGTTCTGTTTTGATCAGTTGGTTGTGAAGTTTTGCTAGCTCAGTCCAGTCACTCGTTGTAGCCACTCAGTCACTTGGTTTGAATTAAGAAGGTCAAGAAGAGTAGTCGGATCAGCTGGATCCTTGTACTGATTTTAAATCGAGAATGTTCCAGAAGCCGAGTGTGATTAGCTTGAGCTCGAGTCTAGTCTTCCTTAGCTAATCTCATGGATTCAAAGGTGAGTCTAGATAGATGAATGATGAATTATGAAAGAGTGTTGCTTAATTTAATTACTGAATTATATATCTAATCTTAACCTATAATTATGGTGAGGTATCTACTTATGTAAACACTTAAGAATAATTATGAAATATTATTTGAGATTTATCCTGAGCCTTATTACTTGTTCTCAAGTACTAATATATAAGTATATAGTTAATTATATGAGTAAGAATCATGTGAAGTCTTATCACATTCACTCTCCCGAAAGTCCCGCATTACCGTGAATTGTTCCTGCAATATGGAACAAGGTCACGAAGACACGATGATGGGGTCGCACCCTGGAGGTCGTGTAACTGCATGCAGAGTTAGATATTCGATCTTAGAATATCTGATGGAAAATATAGTTATATTTATTTTCCCTCTAGGCTCGGTTAGCCTTTGTGGTTCTCCGGGTTTAGTATATATATATATATTATATGTATGAGTGAATGGCGGGTGATACGGGAGTGATGTTTAAGATTATATTCACATTGATCGAATGAAAGGTTATATATATAGTTATGGAATATATTTCCACTGCATTCAAATGTTGTCGATTGCTCGGGATATGTATAGGGGTATGGGGGTATGTATAGGGGTATGTATAGTTATATGTATATAGATACGGTAGTGATGTTTAAGATTATATTCACATTGATCGAATGAAAGGTTATATATATATAGTTATGGAATATATTTCCACTGCATTCAAATGTTGTCGATTGCTCGGGATATGTATAGGGGTATGGGATTAGACTCACTGAGTAAAATAGTTACTCATGACTCATTTGTGATGCAGGTAACCAGTAGGCAAGAGACCTTTACTATAGGACGGGAAGGAACAGCTTCAGCCAGCGGTAGATTTATTATCCTTGCAAAGTCGTCTCATATATCTTATGTATAATGTTTGTTAACCGAAAACCGGGAGGTTAATACTTAATATTTGTAAGATGCTTTTGAAAGAATATTATATAATTTATAAAGAATGTTTCTTTAAGTATGGGTTCCATATGATATTAGTCCTTGTCCGGACAAACCAACTATTGGGTATTACTCGGTCGGGTTGCAAAGCCTTGGGTTGTACCTAATAGGATATGTGTACTTAGGAAATTATCTTAAGGTACTTGGATTTATTCCGGGAACTTTGAGTTAATCGTTTATGTGCACATTGTGACTTCTTTGGTTTGGTTTAAGTTACTAGTGATTGGCTGTGGATGTTCTTGTTTGATTGTTGCACAGCCGGTTGAGTCAACTTGTACTTAGACCAGATCAGGGGTGTCACAGCGGCAGTATCGGATTTCTCGGTTGGGAAGTTGTATCTTCTTCTGGTTTCGGAGGACTTTCTTGAGGATTTCTTTTCCAAGGTCCCTCTTGGTGGAGAAGAATCTGGTAGCGATCAAGGGCGTAATGGGGATCGTTATGAAGATGGCGAGTTCGATGCCGAAAAATAATAATGGTTTGTTTATGCGGTATAAGTCAAGGCGGGATTGCGACCTTTTCTGTTTCGGGGTTGTAGATCGATTTCGATAAATATTTTATCGATTAGTTGTGTTTAGGTAGTAACAATTTTACTATCGTGAAGCGCTGTGTTTTACTGGGATCCTAACTGTTTCTGAAGACTTGATCATGGTCTCCTAATGCAGTTAAATCGAGTTATGGAAATGAGAATTTATCTTTATTTGTTATCAAATGATTCTTTGTATACAACTTGGCATTTTACATGAAAGAAGAGAATTGTATCGATGTGAATAGGTTTCTCTTAGCCCGGGTTTGATCCCTTCGTGGGAAATTTGGTTTGTGATGAGTGACTGAACTCGGGTCGTGGCTGCCTACGTACCCTCGTCGAGGGATCAAGTCTAAACGTAGTTCGATTGTTTCCCCGATAATTGGGGTCATGTTTTTCGATCTGCTCGTGTATGTGAGTACAGTTCTTGGTTTTCTTGAGATCTCTCGGTGACTTTGAAGCTCACGAGGTAGCAGGTTCTGAAGTTCTTCTGGCTTCCCCTTATAGTTTCAATTCCTTTTGGCGTAGGGAATTTCAGGCTTTGGTGATAGAATGATGGTACTGCCTTCATACTATACAGCCATGGTCTCCTGAGGATAGCGTTAAATGGAGCAGGTCGATCTATGACGATGAATTCGACGATCTTCCTTATGTCTTTGGCAGTTACGGCGAGTTCGATAGATCTGAGGGAGTAGGTGGTCTTTCCTCTGAATCCGATTAGGGGTCCTCTCTTGTTTGAGGATGGTTTTGGTGAATCCCATACTTTTGAATGCGTCCTAAGAGAGTACATCTGTAGAGCTTCCGGTATCGATCATGATCTTGAATAGCTCACATCATCCGACATCGAGTCATATAACGAGTGCGTCATCGTGTGGTTCTTCAAGATCGGCGGTTTCGTTCTCTTCGAAGGTGATTTCGTGACGGGGGCTCGATTGAGGTTCTCGTTTGCTGATGCTACTTTCTGGTCTTCGTTGGTGCGGAAGGAGTTGACTGAGTTGCAGAATTTTGATCCTCTATAAATGAAATCAATTATTTTTCTCTTTTTCTAGTGAAGTGCGGGTAAGTACCATTTTTTGGTTAGAGTCGGCTGGTAGTGTCTTTTCCACCCCCGGACAGGTTGGTTTTGAGCAAACGCAGGCTGTGGTTTTTCTTATGTATCGGTTTTTCCAGCAGCTTTCGAATCGTGTTGATTTTGTTGTTTTGTTTCGACCTGTAGTGATATTTGTTAGTTGGATTGAGCGGAGTGTGGGAACCGAGATTCACACTTGTCGATTTCCGTTAAATAAGGAAACTTAGGAAAACCCTAAATTCCCAGAGGAACCGGATCCCTGCGAAAACCAACGACAAGTAACCAAATAAATGCGGAAAAATATGAAAAACGCAATAAAACGAATTTATAAAGAAAGTCGATCTTATTTCCGATTCGCGTAAGAGCGTTATGATCATTACAAGGAGTTACAAAGGCTTTGGCCGCAGGGGCCATCAGCGAGTTACAAACATAAAACCCTAGATCTAGTCGAGTCGCAGCTCGATAACGAAAGATGGAAAAAGATAGGAAAAAAGGTTTGATTGATTTCGGACTGAACCTTATGAAAGGCTGCCTACGTACCCCTTTCGAGGATCAAGTCGAACGTAGTTCAGTTGATTGAGCTGGACAAGAGATCGAACTGCCTGGGCGAGTTCGTCTAGTGATTGAGGCGGTCAGTATCTTTGGCTTGAACAGCTCTTTTTCGGATTCAAAGTAAGTGCGGAAAATTCTAAGTCTAGAAAAGTTGTGAAAGTCTCAGATGAGAGCTCTGGATTTCGTCCCCTTGCTTCTGCCCTATGCCTCTTGCTTATATACTCCCTTCCTAGGCGGTTTAGTCTTTCCATTTCGCCCAGATTCGAGTTTAATGGGAATCTTCCATTTATCTCGATCTTTCCTTTGTTCCCATGGAAATCTTCTATTTATCCTCAAACTTGACATTTATCTTCAAGTTTGAAATTTATCTTCTTTCTGCGAGTAAATCGCCAAAACTTCGTCGTATCTTCTGGTTGGACTTTGTTTAAAGTCGCGAGTGGCTTTTATCACGTTTTATGACTTTCCGAGCTGTTTTGCGATAAATTCGTGTTACGACTTTAGACGAGATAGTTTTCTGATACGATGCCGTTTTTAGATAAGTTTCTCGAGTTAATCGTAAAGCTAAGCAATGTTCGATGTTTCGATTAATCGTTGCCGTTTTCTACGATTTACTCGGGGTTTTATTAAAAACGCGTTTTGTACGACTTTTACGAAATATTTGAATAAATCGTATAGTTTAGGAAATATTCGGTGTTTCGTTTAACCGTTGCCGTTTTATACGATTTCCTCGAGTTCTTTTCGAGAAAACAAAGTTTTACGGTTTTTATCGTAAAACACGAACGATAGGACGGATCGAGACGAAACGGGAGACATTTCGACCGTGATTCGGGATACAATCGTTTCGAAGGACTTATGCCTTGAATCAAGGATGTGGGAGATTGTGGCTCGGGATGGTCGGCTCGACGTACGGCGAGCTAGTTCAACTTGGCCAGGTCGCCAGCAGGCGAACTAGGCGATAAGTACCTGTGGGGCAAAGTCAGCACCTCTTAGTTCGCTGTTGGGGAGTCTCTACTTCGCCTGCTGGCGAACTAAGCCAAGCCGTCTTAGTTCGACAGCAGGCGAACTAGTCGGGGAGTGCCTAGTTCGCCTGCTGGCAAACTAAGCCAGCTTGGCTTAGTTTGCCAGCAGGCGAACTAGTTGGAAGCTTCTAGTTCGCCTGCTGGCGAACTAAGCCAAGCTGGCTTAGTTCGCCAACAGGCAAACTAGTCGTGACTAGTTCGCGTTCTGCGGCGGTTTTGGTTTTTTGCGGTTTTGTAAAACGATTTCTCGAGTTTTATAAAACGATTCTCGAGTTTTATAAAACGATTCTCGAGGTTTATAAAACGATCTTCGAGTTTTATAAAACGGCTTCTCGAATTTTATAAAACGATCCTTGTGTTTTATAAAACGATCTTCGAGTTTTTATAAAACGGTTTCTCGAGTTTTATAAAACGATCTTCGAGTTTTATAAAACGATCTTCGAGTTTTATAAAACGATCTTCGAGTTTTATAAAACGATCTTCGAGTTTTATAAAACGATCTTCGAGTTTTATAAAACGATCTTCTTGTTTTATAGAACGGCTTCTCGAGTTTTATAAAACGATCTTTGAGTTTTATAAAACGATCTTCGAGTTTTATAAAACAGCTTCTCGAGCATTATAAAACGATTCTCGAGTTTTATATAACGTTCTTCGAGTTTCATGAAACGATTCTCGAGTTTTATAAAACGATTATTCGAGTTTTATAAAACGATTCCCGAGTTTTATAAAACGACTCTTCGAGTTTTATAAAACGATTCTTGAGTTTTATAAAACGATTCTTGAGTTTTATAAAATGATTCTGAAGTTTTATAAAACGATTCTCGAGTTTTATAAAACGGTCTTCGAGTTTTATAAATCGATTCTCGAGTTTTATAAAACGATTCTTCGAGGTTTATAAAACGATTCTCGATTTTCAAAAAACGATTCTTGAGTTTTATAAAACGATTCTCGAGTTTTATAAAAAGATTCTTCGAGTTATATAAAATGATTCTTGAGTTTTATAAAACAATTCTCGAGTCTTATAAAACGATTCTTCGAGTTTTATAAAACGATTCTTAAGTTTTATAAAATGATTTCTTTTATATTTTCTGCGGAGACTTTTTGCCATTGATTCCGTTGTGACCGATTTTGACACCAACAGTTTGCCCCCCAGCTCGCTAGAATCTTGAACCTTTAGCGTAAGGTTCTTGCGAGTGGTTAGCCAGTTTTAGTTAAGTTAGGCGGAATTAATGGTTGGAAAGGTCCGTTGAAAGTTATCTTTCCACTCTCCAGGGAGCGGAAAGCGTTTAAGATTAGGGCTGCGCCTTGTGAAGGCTGCCTACGTATCCTTTTGAGGGGATCAAGCCTTTCGTAGTTCGTTTCGGAGTTAAGGTTCGTATGACCTGTTTCCTAGCAAGACCTTTACGGTCTAGTTATATGTTAGTGTAGGAATTATCGAGCATATTGATGTCGATGGAATCTGGACCTTTGCCGGCCTTGAGACTAGCCTCGTAGGCCGTTTGGTCTGGCCGAGCGTGGCCGTTATAGTTTTCGGACTGGCCGTGTGCGGTTCCGAGTCCCTGCTGCTTTTGCGGCTTTATTAAAAATCAGTTCGCGTTTTTAAGAGCGTGTTTTTATTCGTATGAATGTAGCGGGAAGATTATGAGTTGATATTGAGGGAGGTCCGCGAGTTGTCTTCTCGCATTCCTTTTTCCCTTAGTGTATCGCCTTGTTTGTTTGCCCGTTTTAGGATGTTTAGTAAATCGAGTGAGCGTTTAGATATAGACGAAGAGACATGCCTCTAGAATCTCGATTCATGCCTTGAGACGTTAGCGACCAGTGTGCTGGGTTTAGAGCAAGACCTAGGTTTACTTTCGCGGACGGACTGCTAGGTCTTCCAAGAAAATGACTTTATCGAGGAAGGTATTTATGTCGAAAAACTAATCTCCGGGCGTCTGCGACGTCTCGCAGCGCCGAAAGTTGGTTTTTATTTTATATGCCGCGTTTCGTGTTCGGAACGTTTGCGGGCTCGAATATGTTGCGCGGTGTTGCGAGGGTTTTGTTTTAACCCTGCTTTGCAGGAACACTTTGGTTCGTTTGCGGATATTCGCAATTAAAACGTACATTCCTGTTTGGATGTTAGGTAGTTTTATGATTT
Organism: Eruca vesicaria subsp. sativa; assembly: GCA_932364175.1. NCBI lineage: Eukaryota > Viridiplantae > Streptophyta > Magnoliopsida > Brassicales > Brassicaceae > Eruca > Eruca vesicaria. The sequence goes on from CAKOAT010056822.1 coordinate 20,332, forward strand.
GAGCTAGAGCAATTAGGACTGAGAGTTCCCGTAAGTTGTTTCCCCGAAACGAAGCGTTTTTCGTTATGGTTCTTTGTGAAGTGTTGACCTTCCGAGATTCGTACGGCTTTAGGAGCTCTGGTACGAGTGTTTTCTTATACGTCAGATTTGTAGGCAACTTGCTTCGGAAATAGAGTGAATTGCGAGAATACAGAACTTAGCCGATTTTCGACAAGTTTGCATTATCCGTTGAATGTATTGGCTTGGCGTGAAGGTTGTGTTCAGCCGCACAGCCAAGGTCGTATTTGGTAGAGGATTAGACCGCGACACTTTCGTGCTATCGAAAAGGTCGAGTCGGTTTGTAAACTTGGCATTGAAGTGAAGTGCGATCGGACAATAGCCAAGTAGCGTTTGTCAAGCTTGATATGCCAAGTATGCCCGTGTTTATAGAAAACGTTTTTCCATTGTAGGTTTGATTTATACGATGAAAGTTTCGTATAAACTTTCCTTTGTATGGAAGTATTTTCTTTTTTACTCGAGGGAGACAGTGCCTAAGAAGCTCGATGCAGAGCCCGTGCGGAGTTGTTTGCGGGGCGGTCTCATTCTCGGATGTAAACGAGAGGAATGAGAGCGGATGCTCGTGAACCAATGGACTAAAGAATGATATCTTTCAGATCGTGTCGGGAGGAGGCAAAGTTTCGATTGGCCGCCCAGTGTCGGATCGTATAGCTTGGTTTTCGCTATAAGGAAAGTACTTTTCGCAAAACTTGTTACGTTTACTTTCGGAAGTTACTTCGTTATGACATGATCCTGACCATACGAAGGATTTCTCGCGTAAGTAACGGGCGATGAATTAAGTAATCGACACGACGCATTGGGTTAACAATTTTTGCGCAGATTTTTCGAGAATCCTTTCCGCTTAGTTTTTGATTCTTCGGTGATGGTTTTTTCGGAGTCACTCGCGGAGTTTTACCAAAAATTATTTCACCGATATCCAATCGCAAAATGTTTTAGCGGGTTTCTCGTGCGGAATGAATCACATGATCAGCAATATGATCAGTCGGCGAGAAGGGAGGACGTGTTCTCTATTGCTGCTTTGTGTTCTCGATTTTTCTTTTGCCACAAATGTTCTTGATATTATTCCGTGACTCACTTGATTCGACGGAAAATGATAGCACTGTTTTGACGCCTAAAGATTTCTCGTTTAATTTTTCGATTCTTATACGACACTTGTTTTATCAAGTTCGAGAAGATCTTTATGACTTCGGCAAATTATCGAGTTTCACCCTGAAGTTTCGCAGAGATTTTCTAACTGCATGGTTGCGACGAGAGATGCTGTATAGTCCCCGAGATTATTTCCCAGACAGTTTTGATCAGTCTTTAGCGCTTACACGGTTTTTAGATTGTCGTTTGCTTTTGGGATGATTTCGACAAGGCGTTGCATCGTCTGAATATTTTTTTGCTTATTTTAGAAAGCGTTTTCTTGATGCGAGGAATAATGTTTGGCGAAAGAAGAAAAATGAGTTTCGTTTGAAGGATTGGGATGATCGACAATCCGGGTCGATTAAAGACCATGGTGGATCGGAGATGACTTGGAGTATGTCTGATTTACGAAAACTTCTAGGAGCGAGTCGGTTTTAAGACAACGTCAGCGTCTCTAGCTCCCTCTTTCTTTTAGGAAATGAGTACGTTTGAATGCGTGGCGATCGTTTCTCGGTTGNAAGTTCTCTAGGTTTCACGGCAGTTTACAAGACGTTTTCGTTTCTTATCTACGAGAAATTAGAAGTCTAATAAAATTTTCAAATCGGACATACCTTAGTTTCATCGATGATTTGGGATCGTCTATTCTTCGTTCTTCGTCTTTTGACTTACCGGTCTTCGACGAATTACCAGCAAGAGTATCGGAGCGGGGAGAAGACTTAACCATCGGAGCTCATGTTCTTGTTTCTTCGTTTTGCTGGTTTTATTTGACCGACTAGGTGCGCTTTGTATATCGAAAAAAATCAATCACGTGTTTGTGATTGGATGTTTTCGACTTAGCGTGGCAGAGTTTCGTAAAACCAGATTGGGTCTAAAGAGTTCAGATTTCTCGTATAGTTTAGGCAACTTTGGTGTTAAGTCAACCGTTGCCGTTTTAGACGATTGATTCGAACTTATACGAAGAAACAAGTCTTTGCAGTTTTATTTTAAAATCCCGATGGAAATTCCGATTGGGACGAAACGAGAATCAGCGCGATTAAGACTCGAGAGAGAAAATCGAGGATTGGTTCAGCTCAACGAAGGGCAAGTCGGGTGAACCCTTTCAGCTCGCCGTGTGGCGATCTGGATGGTAAGAACCCTTGGGGCGAAGTCAGCGTCTCTTGGGCGAGCTAGGCGCTTGGTTCAGCTCTACGTTCGGCGAGCTAAGAGGCTTGGTTTAGCTCTATGTTCGGCGAGCTAAGCCAGCTTGGTTTAGCTCTACGTTCGGCGAGCTAAGACGCTCGGTTTAGCTCTACGTTTGGCGACCTAAGACGCTTAGCGCGGGTGATCTTGATTCGTCGAGTTGACTTGTTTTTGTCGTAGAGTCTCGATGGAAAGTCCGATTGAGACGAAATGAAAAGCGTCTCGATCAAGATTCGAGGTGGAAAGCCGATCAGCTCGCAAAGATGGCGAGCTAGGTTGCTTGGCCGACTCACCATCTTTTCGGCTGGATAATATTGCCCGATTCTGCGAGTAGCCTAAGGTTCTTCCGCGAGCAACCTAGGGTTTTGTCGCGAATAACCTAGGGTTTTTCCGCGAGTAACCTAGGGCTTTCTCAGCGAGTAAAGCTAGGGCTTTCTCCGCGAGTAACCTAGGGCTTTCTCCGCGAACAACCTAGGGTTTTGCCGCGAATAACCTACCGTTTTTCAGCGAGTAACCCAGGTTTTATTTCGCGAGTAACTTACGGTTTGTTCCGCGGTTTCTGGGAGAGCAAGTTTTATTTTTCCGAAAAGTTCTCGGAAAACGTCTTTTGCTCAACCCGTGAGATTTGTCCAACTCGGAAATAAGAAAAACACTGCAGGGTTTGATAGATTTTATCGTTGCCCTTAGTGATCTGAGATAGAAATCGTGAGCTTGTTTCGTTTCTCTTCCCGTGGCGAAGAGTCGCTGCTGGAGTTGTTTTACCAGCGTCTTTTTGCGAGTTGCGACTTTGTCTTTCATATATCCAGACAACGTTTTGATCAAGCGTTTTGCGGCTATCAGTAAGAGTAATCCGACCCCCCCCCCTCCTTCTAGCGCCAAACTGTGGGAACCGAGATTCACACTTGTCGATTTCCGTTAAATAAGGAAACTTAGGAAAATCCTAAATTCCCAGAGGAACCGGATCACTGCGAAAGCCAACGACAAGTAACCAAATAAATGCGGAAAAATATGAAAAACGCAATAAAACGAATTTATAAAGAAAGTCGATCTTATTTCCGATTCGCGTAAGAGCGTTACGATCATTACAAGGAGTTACAAAGGCTTTTGCCGCAGGGGCCATCAGCGAGTTACAAACAAAAAACCCTAGATCTAGTCGAGTCGCAGCTCGATAACGAAAGACGGAAAAAGATAGGAAAAAAGGTTTGATTGATTTTGGACTGAACCTTATGAAAGGCTGCCTACGTACCTCTTTCGAGGATCAAGTCGAACGTAGTTCAGTTGATTGAGCTGGACAAGAGATCGAACTGCCTGGGCGAGTTCGTCTAGTGATTGAGCGCCAGTCATAGAAACCGAACTTGTCGAGAAAAAGCCTAAGTTTCTAAGTGCGGAAAATTCTAAGTCTAGAAAAGTTGTGAAAGTCTCAGATGAGAGCTCTGGATTTCGTCCCCTTGCTTTTGCCCTATGCCTCGTGCTTATATACTCCCTTCCTAGGCGGTTTAGTCTTTCCATTTCGCCCAGATTCGAGTTTAATGGGAATCTTCCATTTATCTCGATCTTTCCTTTGTTCCCATGGAAATCTTCTATTTATCCTCAAACTTGACATTTATCTTCAAGTTTGACATTTATCTTCTTTCCGCGAGTAACTCGCCAAAACTTCGTCGAATCTTCGGGTTGGACTTTGTTTAAAGTCGCGAGTGGCTTTTATCGCGTTTTATGACTTTCCGAGCTGTTTTGCGATAAATTCGTGTTACGACTTTAGACGAGATAGTTTTCTGATACGATGCCGTTTTTAGATAAGTTTCTCGAGTTAATCGTAAAGCTAAGCAATGTTCGATGTTTCGATTAATCGTTGCCGTTTTCTACGATTTACTCGGGGTTTTATTAAAAACGCGTTTTGTACGATTTTTACGAAAAATTTGAATAAATCGTATAGTTTAGGCAATATTCGGTGTTTCGTTTAACCGTTGCCGTTTTATACGATTTCCTCGAGTTCTTTTCGAGAAAACAAAGTTTTACGGTTTTTATCGTAAAACACGAACGATAGGACGGATCGAGACGAAACGGGAGACATTTCGACCGTGATTCGGAATACGATCGTGTCGAAGGACGTATGCCTTGAATCAAGGATGTGGGAGATCGAGGCTCAGGAAGGTCGGCTCGACGTACGGCGAGCTAGTTCAGCTTGGCCAGGTCGCCAGCAGGCAAACTAGGCGATAAGAACCTGTGGGGCGAAGTCAGCACCTCTTAGTTCACCGTTGGGGTGTCTCTATTTCGCCTGTAGGTGAACTAAGCCAAGCTGGCTTAGTTCGCCAGCAGGCGAACTAGTCGGGGAGTGCCTAGTTCGCCTGCTTGGCTTAGTTCGCCAGCAGGCGAACTAGTTGGAAGCTTCTTGTTCGCCTGCTGGCTTAGTTCGCCAGCAGGCGAACTAGTCGGGAAGCTTCTACTTCGCTTGCTAGCGAACTAAGCCAGCTTGGCTTAGTTCGCCAGCAGGCGAACTAGTCGTGACTAGTTCGCGTTCTGCGGCGGTTTCGGTTTTTCGCGGTTTTGTAAAACGATTTCTCCACTTTTATACGATTCTCGAGTTTTATAAAATGATTCTCGAGTTTTATAAAACGATCTTCGAGTTTTATAAAATGGCTTCTCGATCCTCGAGTTTTATAAAACGATCTTCAAGTTTTATAAAACGGTTTTTCGAGTTTTATAAAACAATCTTCGAGTTTTATAAAACAATCTTCGAGTTTTATAAAACGGCTTCTCGAGTTTTATAAAACGATCTTCGAGTTTTATAGAACGGCTTCTCAAGTTTTATAAAACGATCTTCGAGTTTTATAAAATGATCTTCGAGTTTTATAAAACGGCTTCTCGAGCTTTTTAAAACGATTCTCGAGTTTTATAAAACGGTTTTCGAGTTTTATAAAACGATTCTCGAGTTTTATAAAACGATTCATCGAGTTTTATAAAACGATTCTCGAGTTTTATAAAACGACTCTTCGATTTTTATATAACGATTCTTGAGTTTTATAAAATGATTGTCGAGTTTTATAAAACGATTCTCGAGTTTTATAAAACGATTCTCGATTTTTATAAAACGATTCTCGAGTTTTATAAAATGGTCTTCGAGTTTTATAAAACGATTCTCGAGTTTTATAAAACGATTCTTCGAGGTTTATAAAACGATTCTCGAGTTTCATAAAACGATTCTTGAGTTTTATAAAACGATTCTTGAGTTTTATAAAATGATTCTTCGAGTTTTATAAAACGATTCTTGAGTTTTATAAAATGATTCTCGAGTTTTATAAAACGATTTCTTTTATATTTTCTGCGGACACTTTTTGCCATTAATTCCGTTGTGACCGATTTTGACACCAACACGGAGGAGAACGAGTCTTATCGAATTTTTCTGAATCTCGGATTGTCACCGTGATATCGACGTTTATTCGTCATGCTGCTCGGCTTAGTGTCTTATTATGTTCGGATTCCCATTGGATCATGTCAACTCTTTTCTTTGAAGCTGGAGGTGGATCGGGATCATCTTCCCTGCTTCTTTTGGCCTTTCCTTTGACTTTTGGGGACATTGGAGCTTCTTTCTCTTCCGCGTTCGCGCCATTCTCTTTGTTTTCCTCCTTGTTGCAGGGTACTGCGCGACATTCCTCGGTTGAGTGCCCTTTTCATTTGTGAAAGGTGAAATATTTGTTTGGGTCATACGTCGATTGTTTATTTTTGTGATGATGAGTCTATTGCGTAGGAGTGCTGTCCTTTAGTAGTATGTTCCTTCAGGATGCTTGGCTTTTTGGTCGTTCTTTTTTTGCTTGCGCTGTATTGCTCTTTTAGAGCGGTGACTTCTTCTTCGAGGGTCGCAAAGTAGGATGCACGGTAAAACACGTCATCTGGTCAGGTGGGAGCTCGGTCCGTCATTTATTCTCTAAATTTGGAAGAGAACCAGACACCGTTTTTCAAAGCTGCTAACGTGACTCCTTCGTTTAGGCTTAAAATTTTGGATTTGAGTTCCTTGAACATGTTTATGTAGGCTCTCAATGGTTCAAAATATTCTTGCACGGGGTCCCACAGATCGGCTTTGGTGGCTCGTGTCTATATAAACACTGAATACTGCTTTAAAAATGCTTCTACGAGCTGGGTGAAATCATCAATTGAATTTACTTCTAGTACGGTAAAACATTCCAAGGCGGGCCCTTTGAGATTTTCAGAAAAGAAGAGGCAGTAGCCTGCTTCCCTCTCTTTGTCATTGAGATGTGCCCTCGATACAACTAATTGAAAAGCTCGCATGTGGGCTTTCGGGTCAAAGTTACCCGAATATTCAGGATATTTAATCATACTAACGTCGTGTAGCCTTACGCTGGTTATCCGGTTAGTGAACGGGGTTCTACAAGTTTCCTCGATGACTTGGTCGATGTTGGGGGCCGAGCTTGTTGCCATATGTACGATGGTGTGTATCCTTTTAAGCTCGGCGTCGTTTCTTTTGACGAAATTTCTGAACACTCCTCCTTGACTCGGGGATCTTTGATCTTCTCCCTGTGGATTTTGGTGCAAAGATCTCAAAGGGTTGTATCTGCGGACAGCATCCAGCGGCGCCGTGAATCCGGCCTGTTGAGGTGTGTCAGTCCCAAAGTAAAAACGATCTTCTCGAGCTCGATGTTGCGGTGGAGATATTTGAACTCTGGGCTCTTTGCGTCATTCAGTGGTCCTGCTTTGAGTTTGAATCGGTGTGGTTCTGAAGCCTTCCATCTCATTTCGATCTCATCTTGACCGTTGTAATTTAGACTTCGATAGGTCATTCCTTCTGGAGGGTCTGTCATGAATTTTCCCCGGCGTATCGTCCTGATCGGGCGCTAGTAAGCTCGGGGGAAGTGAAGGCTCCACGGTTCGGAGGGAGTGGTGTTCGCAGGGATGGATCCGAGTGTTGTCCAACTCTTTTCCTAGGGTTCATTCGGTACTCATCGAGTTCCCTCTCGGCTTGTTCCAAACAGTTGGAAATGGCTTGGTGGGCGATCTCTTGGTCGCAAGATTTATCAATGAGCGTCGAGACCATTCCTCTGACTTCATGGACCTCTTCCCGAGTCCGGGGTAGTTGGGTCGGAGATCTCGGTCTTATCGGTCGGATCAGATCTTCGGAAGTCGTTCTTTCCGTCGTACAGTTCCAAACTCGAGACCCGATTCGGTCAGTGGGAGGGTTTTGATCTAAGACCGTACTCTTATTGGCGATCAAAGTCCATGTCGGTGGAGTTCCTTGACTTTGGGTCACGCTGGTTGTTTCTCTGACGTTCGTTTGTTCAACGGGTGTCATTTCATCCCCTAGGGCGGTTCCAACGGGGTGGACATCGGTCGAACTCGATCAGGAGTTCTCAACGTTTGTTGCGTTGGGTTCCATAATCGTGCTTAGAAATCCTAGATGGGGTTCTTAGCAAGGGTGTTTTTTGTTTATCTTCCCCACAGTCGGCGCCAAAATGTAGATTCTAAAATCCACACTAAGTATTTTGTAGTGATCAAGAGTTTAATCTAGGGAAGACAAATGATGTGGGCAACGATGCTCTTAACACACAACGATACAACCGGAATTCGGTTGACAAAAACGGACTTTATTGAATATGAGACTCGATACAAAGCAATAATCAAAATCGAGAATAACAAAGAGAGATCGAAACTATAAACAAACTAAAGACTATGAAGTGAGGTCGATGAGGATGGTGGTAAGCTATAGGGTTTTCTCTGTGTCTTTCTCTCTTATCCTTCTTCTCCTTTTATAGTTTGTGTTGCTTTGACCGACCTCTTTGTTCCCGCGATCTCCGGAACAAGATCTTCGATCTTGTTTTGCTCGTTTTGGGCTGGGTTTTAAACAAAAGTTTAGGGGCCAATGCCCGTCTGATTATGGCTAGAAATTGGGTCCAACACCCATGTATCATCTTTTCTCTAGACCAAACCGATTGTAAGGTAATAAGAGCGAGAGATGCTTAATATTTGTTATAAATTTATAGTGATTGCCTCTTACTTGGCGCATAGATATAGTCATTCTATGTGAACTCTGGATAAACAATTAGTACGTGTGACCTCTGATTACACAGTTATCTCAAGTTCTGAAGAATAAGAACGACAATGGGTGACAATCTTCACCAAACCTCCTATGTTTCTGTAAGATATTTGTTCTAAATCAAGTCTTGTTGAAGGCCGACTCTGTTTCTTATGAATCTAAGCGAAGCAAGGTATTGAAGGGAATGGCTATTTGAGAACGATAAACATATGGTGCTATAGAGTCATCAGAATTATGAACACCCATATATGGATATCAACATGATTTTTACCTTTATGATAGGGTCAGGGAACTCAGATATTTCGTACATGAACATGAACAACCATCGTCATGTGTTATGAAATAATCGATTCCCCGATAGGGTCAGGAGTTATTGTATCTAAGGACATGATCTAATTTTATCTTCACTCCTCAAATGGGAAATATTAGAGAACCACCACTTAGTTAAGTTGGAGCAATAATCACATATGCTCTTAATTAGGCAAACAGTATTTTGGCATACTCTTACGAATTCTGGCCTACTCTTGTCTATTCTGATACTCTTTAGGAGTGTGGTTAATGTCAAAAATTCTCCTGACCGATTTCAACTTAAATTAATGGGTGAATCATTATTTTCTTCTCCTTCTCTCCCCCCCCCTCCCAATAGAATCGAGCCCCCTCCAATCTTTCCACCCCTTTCCAATTCCTTGATCCTCTCTCGTCCTCTTCGTGGGCATGTGCTCTTCCTCGCTATCATCAAACTGCTAACTCGGTTTCATCGCTTGGATGTTGAATCATTTACAGGGTATGTATCTCAAATCATATTAGAATCCACCATAGACGATTTATTCGATTTATTCACAGGGATTTCGATTTGGATAGAAGATTTCATATTTGTGTATGAACTAGTCGAGGATCGGAAAGTTTGGATGATCTAATTATTAGGGAATTTGATAATCAAGAACTTTATAATCGCATGTCGAGAATATAAACTGATTACAATTTGGTTTTGAATTGAAGACTCGATTCGTAGTAATGGAAATTTTCATATTCATTTGTGTATGAGGATTGGAAAGTGTGGATGGTATGTCTATTACTCAATTGGATAATCAACAACTGTATGATTGAATGTCAGGAATGAAAGGACGATTCAATCAAAGAAAGTTGATTACTATTTGGTTTTGAGAAAAACATCTAGAACTCCGAAACTTGGGAAAACTTGGTTAGATTAGACGTGCTGATAACTGACAAAACTCTGTAACATGGTATAACGAAGTATAACTTTAGTGCTATAACTATATAACGAAGTATAACTTTAATAGTATAATTGTATAACGAGGTATAACTTTAATGATATAACTGTATAACCAAGAATAGCTTAAATGGTATAACTGTGTAACCAAGTAATGGTTTAATTTTTCTTTAATATTGTAGACAGTGTGTCCTTTTTCGACGAACATACACTTTGATTATGATGGAGATTATTCGAAGGCTGGAGATGATTATGAATGCATTCCAACCGATGCTCGTTTGTATGCTATATCCTTTAAGACATCATCATTGGAAGAGATCACTTATTCTTTGTTGAAGGAGAGGATATGAAAGAAGATGGGAATAAATCAATTTACGAAGAGGCTCAATTGGGTTACATTCCATTGGTAGTGGAACCTAAGAGGCAATCATATATTTTGGATGATGGAGATGTGTTTGTTTATCTAACATGAGTTGACAAAGAGCAAAGAAGAAGTGTTTTACATGTGGAGGACATCCAAGAATTGCAAATAGTTCAAATAACCGAGCAACTGTCGAGAGTTGTAGAAAGCTCTTGTAGTAGGAATTATAGTGAGTGTGAGAGTGGATATGGAGAAGAAGACAATGTGGACACTGGTTTGGAACATGGTGAACACGATTAACATCCCCAGAAGAAACAGAAGAGAAAACGTTGTGAGGTGAAGTAAGTTGTAAGCCTTTCAGTTTTGATGTTTTTATCATCTTGTGAGGTGTAATTTGTGGGAATTTGTTTTTGTGTGTTGACAACCAAGTGAAACTTTTTCTTTACCGGTATAACTACGATATGTAAACTGAGTAATATGATTCTAAATTCTCAACTTGTTCATAACTCATGGAAGTAATAACATGGTGATTTATTATTAATGTTTATGATAATTATGATATAATCCGAATTATTAAAATTCCATCTCATTGATTGTTAGCAATCATATAGGAATTGCATTGCGTTCTCATAGCTTTTTCGTTAATACCCACCTCGTTACATTTGAAAATTTCCTAATGACACGAAATTAAGTTTATGTGTACATGATCATACGAGAAACAAACCAAGGAAACATAATTTAATTGGTAAAACTATAAAATCAGTCATTCAAGTAGAGTACAACTAAGATAAACAGAAATAATTAAAAAGTAGAACTTTGATGTTTTCTGTAAAACTAGAAACTTGGTGAAACTTCTACCACGGAAATCCTTGGAAAAAAATTCCCGCCCAGATTTTCGAATTTCTAATTTCCCTCTTCCCAATTTGCTAAAACCCAAAATCGCAAAATTGTGTAATCGAAGTATTAAAGACCTTTTCTTTGTTTTCCCCATTCGCTATCTTCTCCTTTCTCTCTTTTCCCTAATTTATCTCTCTCCCAACCCCGATGTCCGCTTCATCTTCCACGACCAGTGGTCAGAGACGAGTACGAACTCTGGGAATACCTAGCAAGTGTTGGTGTCGGGTGCGAACCACCGAGCTCATCTCCAGAAGCAATCAAAACCCATATCGCTGATATTATCGGTGTCTCTATGCGGCTTCACAAAGGGTACATCCGTTTAGCTTTAATTATTGAAGGCATAATTTTTCTTCTTTTAATTGGTACATTTAATCAATTTAAGCTTGAGAACGATAATCACGTCGTCATATGGGTTGATGAAGCTTTCACCGATGAGATACAACAGTTGGACTACCAAGTTCGAAAGCTAGAAGAAGAAGTTCAATTTATCAAAGCAACAAAAAGGAGTGAAGGTGAACTTACTGAAGGTCCCAAAATAATACCCAAGATATCAAGAGATTTTGTTATTCTTACCGTCGTTTAAGTTCTAGGAATTATGATGTACAAGAAGTAATTTCTAAGAGAATTCAATTCCTACAGCTATGACAAAGTTAAACTTTCTGTTTTTTCTTATTTTTTGGTAAGTTTCTTCTAAATTATGCGAAGTTGGATAACTATGTAGTTTGATGTATCGAAAAAGATGTTAAACAATAGATAAAGTGAAAGTCACACAAATTTTGACCTATTTATACCAAACGAATTTCAACTTTGTCTAAATTTTACAAAGTTGGACAATTGATTAAGTGAAAACACAAATTCTTACCAGTTTAGATGAGCAACAACTTCTAGTTCATCTATTTTTTTGGAAGTTGGAAAATTGAAGAAGTTAAAACAACAAAGTTTCACCAACATTAAAACAAAGTTTCACACAGTTTAAGACAAGTACAAAGATGGAAAACATTAAGAACACCAAGATTTACAAAAGAACTACATCCCCATATCTCTGAAGATAAGGGTCACTGCGTAGTAGAGACTGCCTGAACTCCTCAACCTCCGGCAAACAGGGATTGAACCTGAAGTCTGAAAATCCACCCTGAGTCTCAGGCCATAGATCTGGAGGACCAAAGTAATCTCTATAAATGAGTTTAGTAAACGTTTTACTCAACTATCACATTTAAAACTAGATACATAAACTACACTTAGTCGTCAATTTCCCGACCCTCCACATCTTAAGGACCAGAATCACCTGTCCACGACCTCTCATGTTTTCAAGACCATCCCGGAAGGCATAAGTATGATCGCCAGTTGCCACACATTTTATCCGACTGTCAATATTCAGAATAAAAAAGGTGCGTCAGTTACAGTATAGATAAATTTTGCTTTGATCATATGTTACTTTCTACTTACATGTTGTCCCTTATGTAAAACACCATCCTTGGATTTGCAGTGTCAACGAAATGGGCTTCCGTGTTGAAAACCACTCCCATTGTATCTACCAGACAAGTGTTGCGTTTTTCTTAGTTTATCTTAGTTTCATAAATCTAAACATGTGAATATATTTAAATTTTAGTAGAATTCATACCTATGGAATAGTTTCGGTCCCTGTGGTCCATGTGTGGGATTGCATATATGTTATTGAAGTCCATAAAAAGCCGATTGTTCAGAGGATCGATGATGTGGATTTTCGTATGGGGCGTAACAGTTAGAGTGAACCGAGAGTTAGTTGCCTGGAAACCTGGAAGGGAACGGTTAACTTCTACCCAGAAGATTTCTACCTATTTTCCCTCTTGCTTCTCTAGGACTCTAAACCTATCATAATTCCCGAAAACCATCATCTCCATCTTGGTTCCCTACATAAATAAAGTACAACGATCAAGTCTTTATTTTTCACGGTTACATTTTATTAGAAATTAAGAGATCATTTAACACGTACCTCTTCATCTTCTTATAATCCCAAAATCACGGCTTGGCGTTTTAGAGCCAAAAAACTAGGAAATAGTAAAGACAGATCCTGTGTATTTTGGCTCAGAAAAGCCAAGCCGTGATTTTGGGATTATAAGAAACTTCAGAAAGCTTATGGTAGAGTGTCATCTTGTTTGTTGAGAGAGAAGATGATGAATCCTTTCTTTGCTTTGCTTTTATTTTTGGTGAATTTTTGCAGAGAAATCTTAAATCACCGTGGTGGAGTTTAAAGGAGTTGAGTTTAAATACAAGTGTAATGATTATTATAAGAGACTTTTTCATGAGAGACGTTGTGTTCTTTCGAGGAGTCCGTCAAATCACCCATAAAGGGAGGAGCTACAAAATGGAAGTTGGGGTAATAAATCATTAATCCTATACTGGTAGTTTATGTCATTAAATATATCCACTAAAATATATTAAGTTTTACATAGTTTCAAATATTTATACAATCTAAATTGTTACGTTTTTTTAGTTTCATAAATTTTGACAATCTAATTCACTTTGTTTCACTTACTTATACGTAGTTATAAATTTTTATAAATTAATAAATTAAAATTATACATAGTTTAAATGCAGTCAGAAGACGTGTGAAAGAAGTTGTGCTTTCTTGGGGAGTCAATACCCTATCAACAAACCTTTAAATAGACACTCCACTGCTTCAATCATTAATTACATGATTTTTCTCAAACTAAATATTATCATTTTCTTTTATTATTTCCTTCACTGCTTCAATTACTAATTACAGGATTTTTGTCAAACTAAATATTACCATTTTCATTTAGAGAATCTAATTTTCTTCACATTTTACATAGTTTCATATATTTAGACAATCTAAATTGTCAAAATTGTGCTTAGTTTCATGAATTTAGATAATCTAAATCACTTATTTTTACTTACTTATACATAGTAATATATCTTTATCGATTAGAGTTTTTCAAAATTTCAAATCCAACCCATGCACATCTTGTTGCACTGAGAAGTCGTGTTTGTTCACTCGTGTGTTTCGAGGCGTCTATCAAATCACCCTTAATTAGGGTAATAAATACTCATTTTATACTTATCTCTTAAGGTCAGTTGAAGTTTATACTTGTATCTTCACGTCAGTTGAAGTTTATACTTATATGTATCTTCACGTCAGTAGTTTATACTTGTCTCTCCATGTCGAATCTTTGAAGTGTTTTGCATGCTTGAATCAGATGTCCTCAACTTATAGTACAAAACGCTAGGAAAAAGATATACCAAAACATTCGAAACTAGTACTTACCGTCTCACATACCATGCTCCGTTTAGCTATTATTCCTCCAAACGACAGGAAAAAGTAGCAAAACATTCCAAACTTGTACTTTAACTATACCACACCTCATTGCTCACGTTTAGCAATTGTTCCCTCAAAGAAGCTAACTTCAACTTTCTCCAAAGTATCTAACAGACCCCATGCACACGTTACGATGTTTTATTTATATCAAAATGGACCCATATAACAACACATTTTTCAGTTTCAATTAAAATACTGCCCTTTAAGAAAATAATTTATAATAACAAATACAAGAAAAAGTAAATCATGCCTCATTGGCAATCTTCTATGCCATTTGGACAATTAGAATACGGACCACTGCCACCAAGAAATAGACCACCGGGTTGTAAGCCATCTTTTCTACCACCATCTGGGCACTGGCCCCCAAGTCCACCACCTTCAGGGAGTTGGCCGCAACACCCATCACACCCCGGGAGCCGGCCACCAAGTCCACCACTCTTGGATAGTTGTTCTCCATGTGTACCACCCACATGTAGTTGGCCTCCAATTTCATCATCTCCGGAGTTCTGGCCGTCACATCCACCATCCTTGAGGAGCTGGACACCAGGTCCACAACCCCTTGGGGGCTGGTCGCCTTGTCCACCACCTCTACTTAGGAGTTGGCCGCCTTTCCAACCAACACCCGAGCACTGGCCCCAAGGTCCACCACCCTTGGGGAGTTGGTCACAAGGTCCACCACCCATGGGCAGCATGCCGATAAATCCATCATCTTTCGAGAGTTGGCCATGTCCACCATATTCGGGAAGCTGGGAACTAGGTCCACCAAGCCTAGGGAGTTGGCCACGAAGTCCACCAGTCCCTAGGAGCTGGCTGCCTTTTCCACCTCCTCCAGAGAATTGGCTGCATGGTGCACCACCACTTAGTTATATGCAATCAGTTAGCTCATCCGGTCCACCATGTCCTGCTTTCATGCCATCGGGATGTCCACTTGGCTCTATTCCATTTATAAGGCCACCTGAAACTATAAATTTGGCACCAAAGATGGAAGAAAAAGAAAAACCTTTGACTAAACTTGGTCGCAATGACAGAACAAAACCTTACGACTCAGAAGAAATCAAGTCTACACTTGTACCCGGTGACTCAAGTAGCTCTGGAAAACAACCAGCCAATAAAGATCCTCCAAAACTAACACTAAATCAAGATGACAAAGCAAAATCTTTGACGAAACATGGTAGCAACAACGGAACAAAATCTGACGCCTTTGATGAGGTGAAACCTCCAACTAAATCTAGGGAGTACAGTAATCTAGGAACACCACTAGCCAATACAGGTCCTCTAAATCAAGTACAAAATTCCGATGTACCGGAAAAGCTTTCAAATAAACCCAGTGAGAATGTCAAAACAGAATATCCAACTAAACGTGGAATCTCCTTTGAAGTGAAACCTCCAACTATATTTAGTGACTCTAGTAATTCTGTAGCATCACCAGCCAGTAAAAATCCTCTAGAACGAGAACTAAATTTAGAAGACAAAGGAAAAACTTCGACTAGACATGGTGGCATCAACGAAACAAAATCTCCTACTAAATATGATGGTTTTGATGAAGTGAAACCTATAACTAAACCTGGTGGATCTATTACTTATGGAATGCCACTAGACAATATAGATCTTTCAGTGCTGGCATCAAATCCGAACGACAAAGAAAAAATTTCGGATGAGCTTGGTGACAAACCAAAGCTAGGTGGATCTGATGAAGTGAAGCCTCCAACTAAACCCGGTGGCTATGATAATTCTGGAATGTCGCCAACCAATACAGATCCTTCAAAACTGGCACCAAAACCATATTATAAAGAGAAGTCTGTGACTATTCTTGATGGCAAAGACCAAACAAAATCTTCAACTATGCTTGATGGATCTAATGAAGTGAAATCTCTGACTAACGTTGGTAGCAAGGATGAAACAAAACCTCCAACTAAACTTGGTGGTAGTGACAAACCAAAACCGTTACATTGGTTTCTGATCCGCAAGTCTAGTCAGGGAAAGTAGTCATATGAGATCAGCATTCATAAATTTTAGAACTCATATTGAAAATAAAGTTTGTATTAAGTATTTTAATTGTTGGCCTTGCATGAAAAAAGCTAATGTCCAATACTTTACTACAAGCTTGCTTTACTAGAAACATATTGTTTGCATGAATAAAAAATTACAATGAGATAACTATAACGAAAAATTAACATGTAATAGATCATAACATGATGAGTGTGGAACACTAAACGGACTTATTTCTTGAAAAGCATTAGCCGCAAAAGGAAATTCACCAAACAGGATCCAAAGCTAACAACCTGCAATGTAGCCAAAAACATAGGAGCAGGCAGGAAGAAGACGCTTTAACTTAACATACCGGTCTTTCGACTAACGAGATAAACATAAGTCGAGATTTAAGCTTTCCTTTACTTTTGGAAAGTGCAACAATATAACTCCTTTTGGTCAGGATGGTTACAAGAACCTAAATCAGTAATTCAAAGTATCTACAAAAAAAAAGAAAATAATCTTGTTTTTTTTTTTGAAACCATGGTGTGATCCTAAAGGCTTTATAGACCCAAAGACTAATCACCTTGAGGCCCACATATATCCGGATTTTCTTGCCAGTTAAGGCATCCATGGATGGCCAAGGAGAATCGAACCCAGGACGGAAACTCCAGCTGAAATCATTTTGCCACTAGGCCAAGACCACTTGATTCAAAAAATAATCTTTAAGACTTCTTTTTAGTTCTAAATGAAAATCAAGTTACAAAAAAAAATCTGTTAAAAAAATTATCCTACAAAGTCTAAATTTAGATCGGCCCACCTAAAAATAGGAGTTGATTAGGAAAAAGAATTTGGCAAAGATAATGAAATCAGCACAAAAGACCTAAAATGAAAAGACTCGAGAAAAAAGAATACATACCTAAAACTTCTATAAATAAAGAGGCACCTCAAGAAAAATAATAATTGAGAGCTCTCCACACACAAATCAAGCAAAACTAATTCTCCAATGAACAGTTTGATCAGATGATTTTATTTCTCTTGTAAGGAACTATGAATGGTATGTTCCCTTCTCAAATGGCACATATGCGAGTATTTTACAACAAACAATGATTCTATTACTGAAATTTGAGATGGTCTGCTAACCAGACTGAAATAAAACAACTAATATAACAAAACTCTCTAACCAATGGTACATATGCAGTCTTTTAAAGGTTCAGCTATAATAAATAAAACATATTTTCTTCTTCTGCTTCTTCTGCGAATTATCTCGTCAACGGTAACCTAATTGCCGATTTCTACTTTTATCAATATGAGATTCTCTTAAACCCAACATCCTATTCTCGCTATATTTTGATACGCCGAAGATTTAATAGTCACTTGGCTATCTAACCTGGTTGGCTGAATTAATTTGTAAACATGGCACCTTTCAAAAATTGATTAAAAGGGAAACTTTACCATAATAGAACAAAACATTCACCATCTTTATTCCCATAGTATAAAACCAATCTTAGTTTGTCCCTATAATTAATCTTTCTAATAATCCAAAAGTTAGTCCTTGTTTAGTCAAGTGAATACGATTTATAATTACCTTAAATGCTAAAAAATTAACTAAAACTTAAAGGGAATAAAATTTAAAAATTAATTAAACCAAAAGTACCAAATTGCACAGTACAATTTTAGAGTTTTAGAAAATCACAAGAAAAAATATAGAGAAATCATGGTTTGATGAAGAGCAATCACTTAGTTTTAGTTTCCTTTTTTATTTGAGAAAATAGTTTTTTTAAGTCAATTAGGTTTGGACATTGTCCCCTTAGGTTAAATTCATTCATTTATTGTCCCTTTAAGCTAAATATTTTCTAAATGACAATACTACCCTTAAATTATATTGTTTTAATTATTAATTCGTAATTAGATTAATTATAATTATAACAAATTTTTTTTAATAATTAAATATAATATAATTT
>CAKOAT010056822.1:40347-73439 GCA_932364175.1 Eruca vesicaria subsp. sativa
AAAAAAATATCACTATATAGATATAGAGATTTCATCATTATGTACTATTTTTTAAAAAAAAATTGCTTCATAAATCTATTTTTTTTTAATAATTTCGAAAATACATAAAGGGCATTAAAGTCAAAATTGGTACAAAATATAATTTAGCCTAAAGGGACAATATCCAAAGCTATTTGGTCTAAAAAAACAGTTTCCCCTTTTTATTTTTGACAAGAAATTCCTTGAAACACGTTTTGGGAAATTAATGTAACTTATATACTGTGTAGAGAACGTACAACTCATCCTTAAGCAGATTCTATCATATTTAGACTTTTGAGCTGTGTCTACATTTCATATTCGTCGAACTTTAGAGTTTATATAAGATACATTCAATTGTCTCCTCCGGTCGGGTGGAAGCGATGGGTGCGGAAACTTCTGGTTTCTCGGCCGTTGCTTGCTTTGGGTCGTCTTCTGCGGGCGGTGGCGTGACCTTTGCCCGTTTTGGTTTCACGATCGCGACCGCCAATTGCCGCAGCTTGTGTTCGGCCAGGAAGATGGATCGCGATTGTCTTTGGCATCCCCAAATTACTGCCACTCCCGTAGGCGTCGGAAATTTGATGCCTAAGTGATACGTGGACAGAACCGCCTTCATGGAATTTATCCAAGGCGTGCCCATGATTACATTGTAGATAGCCAGGAAATCGACTACCGCGAAGTTAACGATTTTCAACACTTCTTTTGCGGCAACTGGTAGTCGGATTGATCCAGGGTCATTGACGTCTCGCCGGAGAAACTAGTCAACGGTTTTGGAATCGGCTTGACTTCCGAGAGGTCGATTCCCATGCGTGCTAGCGTGTTGCAGAAGATTACATTGACAGTACTTCCGGTATCGACCAAGATCCGAGCAACTTCCAAATCGCTTATTACTAAGTCGATGACGAGAGGATCGGCGTGAGGTTGGTCGATTCCGCCGGTTTCAGCGTCGTCGAATGAGATCACTCCTTTCGGAGAGTCATCCGTCGGCACCTTCCAACTCGAGCCGGTTTCGGCTTTGCATTGGTAGGATTTTATAGACGAGACGGCGTCGTTGTAATATTGCGATTCGCCGATAATCATGTTGATTTTTCGACGGTTAGCGTCGTTACCCTTCTCGTCTTGTCTCCGTCCGTGTTTTTCGCCTGACTGGTTTCCCTGAGGCGGAGTTTCTGCTCGCGCGTTCCTGTCGTTCTTTGGAAGGCGATCCGAATCGCGGATGGGATCCTTGACACTAGATATCTCGGAAAGTTCTCCCGCGACCAATTTTGCGGCAAGTCTGGCGCCTAGAACTTTGCAGTTCACGGTGGAATGCCCGCGGGTTTGGTGGAGGTCGCAGAAAGAATTCTCGTTGTAATTCAAATTTCTCGTCCACGTGTTACCCGTAGTTCGCCCTTGCTCCGAACTGGAGTTGATGGCGTAGTTATGCGCCCCTTGGAGATCATGTCCCTCGTGATGGACAAATTTGTCGTTACGAGAGTTCCTCTTTTTCTGCTTCTGCTCGGACGCGTTATCCTTCGCGGATGTTTTCGTCGGCTTATGCTTCTCAGACAGGATTTTAGTCTCCTCTTTGATGGTTATGAAGTCAGTGGCCTTATGGAGCGCATCCTGGATCGTCCGCGGTTTCTCGATAGTTATCCACTTGCGGAATTTCTATTTATACCAGAGTGATTTCCTTAACGTGTCGATGGCGGCTTTGTCGCTAATCCCGCTAACCCTAGCCATGACGAGTTTGAATCTGCTCATGAAATCGCGGAGAGATTCGTCCTACTTCTGCACCAAGCTCCAGAGGTCGGCGTCGGAGGTTTACGGGTTAATGAACATCGTGTACTGCTTCAGGAATTCCGAAGCCAGTCGACGGAAACTTCCGATCGAATTTCGTCTAAGTTTGGCGAACCATTCGAGCGTGGCTCCTTCTAGGTTTTCGACGAAGAGGCGGCAGTAGCCTGCGTCTTTTTCGTGGTCCTTGAGCTTGGCTCGTCCCATGGTGATCTGGAATGCTTGTAGGTGCGCTTTGGGATCGAACGTCCCGTCGTAAGTCGACACCTTAAGTTTTCTGGGATTGGGCAGTTTGATCTCGGTGGTGCGGGCCGTGAAGGGTGTTTTCCGAGACTCGTACAATAGCCGATCAATCTCGGGTGCGGCGCTGGTAGCGTGGTGAATCTGAGATTTCACCGATTTTACCGCCAGCAGTTTGCCGACCTTGTCGGCGTTTGCCGCGAGTGACTGGAGATCGCTCCTCGGCGGTTTTTGCGTATCGCGCGAAGTCGAGTTCCCCCTCGTCTCCAGTAAAAGAACGTTCGGGAGAAGACTCCGGCAGAGGACTTCGAGTCTTGCTTCTCCTAGGATGGACGTCAGCGTCTTCGTCCGATGAATCGGCCTGGTCGCTTGTCTCCAGGTTGACCCTTTCGATGCCGTCACCCTCGGTCTCCTGTTCGTGAGTAGGAGGTTTCTCCTATTCGTTCAGCGTCGCGTCAGGATTGTCTTTTCCGGATTCCTTTTTCGGTAAGTTACCCTGCTCGGTTCTGGGACGATCCGTAGGAGCGCCAAAGTCGAGCCTCCTTCCACGGATCTTTGTAGTCCCGCAGGGGCGAATTGCTCGGGTTTTCGCGGTTAGGGTCTCTACCCATTTCGCGAGCGAACCAATGAGCTTTTCCTGCTCTTCCGATTTTTTGTTAAACTCGGAAATCATCTTCTCGAGGGTCTCGGCGTTAGCGTTTGTAGCGTTGGCCGCAGACGCTCCTTGTGGTGGTGTTGTTTCAACGTTATCGCGTTCGTTACGAGTTTGGTTGTCACCAGTCATCGTTTCTTTGTTGGACATGTTGCGGCTTTGGTGTAAGATAGATCCGACCCCCCCCCCTCCTTATAGCGCCAAACTGTGGGAACCGAAATCCACCTACTGTCAAATAATCGTAAATAAGGAAACTTCGGGAAAACCCTAAGTTTCCAGAGGAACCGGCTATCTGCAAAACCGCACAAAGAAGATTAAGATAACGATAAACTTAGAATTTGTAAAGAATAAACGAAAATCGAGAGCAAAGAGGTTCTTATTCCGAATCTGCGTAGAACTGGTACAAAAAGAGTAGCCGGAAAGCTTAAGAACGAAAAACCCTAATTGAGGCGCAGCTCGCTAACAGAAAACGGAAATATTCCTAAATGCTAATTTCTGGTGGTGAGAGCTCTGAAAAACGTGTCCCTTGCTTCTGCCCTAGACCTCTTACTTATATATTCCTCGCCTTGGCCATTCGGTCTTTCCATTTCGCCCAGGTTTGACTATATTGGGAATCTTCCATTTTTCTCGATCCTTCCTTTTCTTCCGCGGAAATCTTCTATTTTTCTTCAAACCTGCATTTTTTCTTCAAGCTTGACATTTATTTTTATCCTGCGAGTAAACCTTAAAAATTTTATCGTATATTCGGGTTAGATTCTGTTAAGATCGAGAGATGGGCTTTTATCGCGTTTTAGGACCTTCCGGGCCGTTCTACGATAAATCCGTTTTTCGACTTTGTACGGGATCGTTTCCTAATCTGACGCCGTTTTTAGTAAATTCCTAGAGCTAATCGTAAGGTTTTACGATTTACTCGACGTTTTTATTAAAAACGCGTTTTTTTACGATTTACTCGACGTTTTTATTAAAAATGCGTTTTTTACGATTTTAACGAGAAATCTCGAATAAATCGTATAGTTTAGGAAATGTTCGGTGTTGCGTTTAACCGTTGCCTTTTTATACGATTTCCTCGAGTTCTTTGTCGAGAAAACAAAGTTTTACGGTTTTTATCGTAAAACTCGAACGATAGGTCGGATCGAGATGGAACGGGACACATTTCGGCCGTGGTTCAGAATGCGACCGTGTCGAAAGACGTAGGTTTCGAGTCGGGGATGCGGGTGATCGAGGCCCGGGACGTCCAGGAAGTTTCTAGTTCGTCCAACGGCGAACTAGTCGGGACGGGACTAGTTCGCCCACCGGCGAACTAAGCCAAGCTGGCTTAGTTCGCCGGTGGGCGAACTAGTCAAGGGTCTCCTAGTTCGCCCATCGGCGAACTAAGCCAGCTTGGCTTAGTTCGCATTTTACGGTATTTTCGGTTTTTTGCGGTTTCGTAAAACGATTCTCGAGTTTTATAAAACGATTCTTTGAGTTTTATAAAACGATCTTCGAGTTTTATAAAACGATCTTCGAGTTTTATAAAACGATTCTCGAGTTTTATAAAACGATTCTTTGAGTTTTATAAAACGATTCTCGGGTTTTATAAAACGATCTTCGAGTTTTATAAAACGATTCTTCAAGCTTTATAAAACGATTCTTTGAGTCTTATAAAACGATTCTCGAGTTTTATAAAACGATTTTTTGAGTTTTATAAACGATTCTCGAGTTTTATAAAACGATTCTTCGAGTTTTATAAAACGATTCTTCGAGTTTTATAAAACGATTCTCGAGTTTTATAAAACGATTCTTTGAGTTGATAAAATGATTCTTCGAGTTTTATAAAACGATTCTCGAGTTTTATAAAACGATTCATTGAGTTTTATAAAACGATTCATTGAGTTTTATAAAACGATTCTTCGAGTTTTATAAAACGATTCTTCGAGTTTTATAAAACGATTCTTTGAGTTTTATAAAATGATTCTCGAGTTTTATAAAACGATTCTTCGAGTTTTATAAAACGATTCTCGAGTTTTATAAAACGATTCTTCGAGTTTTATAAAACGATTCTTCGAGTTTTATAAAACGATTCTCGAGTTTTATAAAACGATTCTTCGAGTTTTATAAAACGATCCTCGAGTTTTATAAAATGATTCTTTGGGTTTTATAAAACGGTCTGCGAGTTTTATAAATGATTTCGAGTTTTATAAAACGACTTCTCGGGTTTTATAAAACTATTCCTTTTGTATTTTTGTGGGGAGTTTTGGCTATTGATTCCGTCGATTTTGAACCCAACAACATACATGTTCTGAATGACTAATTTCTACGTTTTCTTTAATTTTGCAGGTACAACAAATTCGAGCCTTTCATATTAGCTTCCCAAGCGAATCAAGTTTGCTTCATTCCATACCCTCAGATTACTACCTCGGGAGGAATAAACTAGTTTGATGTTATCAAAGTTACACCTCGAGGACGAATAATCGCTGGAGAAGAACCACCATTACAAGAAGAAAACACCAATGAATCGAGGAACCTGATGCAGAAATTGATGACATCCTACTCATTGATCTGCATAATCGTGAATACGAAGATGTTCCTGATCACTCAACGGATGAAGGTGTTGAGGACGAGTTTTACGAAAATGATGATGTTCCTACAGATTCCGAAAATGTATCCGAATGAATTATGTATGTTTTATAAGTTTTTTTAATCACAAAAATGAATTTGAATTATGTATGTTTTAAGTTTGTTTAATCACAAAAATGAATTTGAATTTGAGTTGGCAATGATAAGGTTTCATATGAGGAATTGTGATTTGGGGTTTAGGTGTAGAAGAGGTTTGGAGTTTGGTTGTAGAAGAGGTTATAAGTTAAGGAAGTTGTTGTTTGGTATTTGAGGTTACGAATTTAAGGATTTACAAAACCTTTCCTCGTAAAACCCTAGTAAAAGAAAACGCGGGACTCGCCATTTCCTCGTAAATTCCACGTAGGAAATTTTCTCGTAAAGTCCACGTAACAGAATTACTAGGACTTTACGAGGACACGTAAACACGGGACTCGCTATTTGATCGTAAAGGAAAACACGGCACTCAGTATTTCCTTGTAAAATTACGAGGAATTTACGAGGAAATCAAATTCCCTATATAAGTCGAGCCATACGATTTCCCTCATTTGTAGCAATCTTCTCTCATATTCCTCCAAAAGTAATCTCTAATTCTTAGTTAAGTAATTAGATTAGGTAATTTAGATTAGGTGGTTAGTTTAGGAAATTTAGATTAGGTGGTTAGTTTAGGGAATTTAGATTAGATGATTAGTTTAGGGAATTTAGATTAGGTTGGTTTATTTTGTTTAAGTGTTTCTTATATGATACTAGTATTTTATGTTTTATTTTTATTTTTAAAATTTAGATGGTTAGACAGAACAAGCTTAAGGGTAAGACGAGGCCGCCTCCTGCTGGGACTCATTACGGAGATATGTTCGGTCGTGAGCCTGGCGCAGCATCTTCTTCAGCTCCCGGTTCTTCGATTCTGGATGACATTGTTCCCGACTCTCAGTATTCTCAGAGAGTTTCTTCAGCTCCAGGTTCTTTGGTTCCCCGGTTATCCACCACCTCCTCCTCATCCTCCTCCTCCTCCACCAGCCGCCGGGGTTCATCCCGATTTGGAGGTGCCGCCAAACGCTCCATTTGCGGTGTACACGGTCGAGGATATTATGGCAGCGCCAAGCAGAGAAGGATTACCTGAGTTAGATCATATCCGACGGGACGGCCGCAACATATTTTGGTATGTTTCATTTTTAAAAAGTTTTTTTTAATTTATTTATTAATTAACCAAAAATTAACAAATTTAATTAATATTTTTATTTTGTTTTTTGTTCAGGTTTAATGTTGACGGATGTGTCGCTCAAAGCGTCACCGATTGTATCAAGGGATACTTTCCCGATCAAGCTCCAAACTGGAAAAAGACGGAGACACACCAAAAAGACGTGGTTCAAATTGTTCGCCGTAAGTCATTAATTAAACTTAATTTATTTTTTAGTTATTTAAACTTAATTTATTTTTTAATTATTTTAACAATTTAATATTATTGAACTAATTAATAATTATTAATCTAATATTTTCTAGGTACAACAAAAATATTGTTGGTCCATAGGGATTCACCAGCGGGTGAAGAAGGAGTTTGAGGCGAAGTGCAAACATCGATTGCTCGATATGGTCTACAACTGGAAGGACGATTTTCAGGTGGATTTATCAATTTTATATAGTTTTATATCAAATAGTTACGAGGAGGGGAAACTCGATTGCCTCACATATTCGGTGTGGGATGGCCTCATCCGATGTTGGGGCTTGCCGGACTCGCTCAGAACCTCCAACACAAACTCCGAGAACCGCATGACAAAAGACGAGCATGGCAACACGAAGAAGCTTCACATCGGGGGTCAAAAACCTCACGCGGGAATCCGTCTAAACATGGTAAATTAATATTTTAATAACTAATTAATTAGTATTTTTTAATCTATTTATATATTCCTAATTAAAATTAATTTTAAAAATTACTTTTAGGCTAAAGAGACAGGAGTTCTTCCATCTCTGAAAGAGCTTTACGAGAGGACCCACCGGAACAAGGCTGGGATTTTGTAGATCCTAGGTCTGAGCGAATCTAAAACGAGGTTGTTGCTCGGGTTGACCACCGCTAGACCCAACTGACTCAGCAGTCTGGGAAACCCGTCATATTATCCACTCCTGAAGTGGACAAGATTTACGAGGAGATAAATAATTTGTTTTCTTATTAATTTTAATTATTTATTTAATTTATTTTTTTAACGTTAACTAACTATTAATCTTTTATTTAAAGGTCGCCCCTAGGAAAAAGAGATGTATCCTCAGGATTGGTTTCATTAACGATGTCCCCACGACATCGTCTTATGCTCAGGAAAAACACGATGTCACTACTCAGCTACGCTCGGAGTTGCAGGCGATGCAAGCTCATGTGTGTTCTCTCTCTGATATCCTGGACGTTATGGCGGTTGGAAACCCGCAATTGGCGGAGATGTTGCATGTCAGCTGAAAAACCTAGGGATTCCACATCCACCGTAACAGTCACAACCGACGACCAACATGGACAAGGAGGAGTTGGCGAGCCGGGATGACGACTTTGTTCGTCAATTTAACGAGCACCATCCGTAGTTTAGTTTTTTTTCCTTTTTTATTGTATTATGAATTTAAAACTTAAATATTTAGTTATTTATAAAAAAATTTGTTATTTCTTTTTTTTATAATTTGGATTTTAATTTTTTCAAAATATATTATTTATATTTATTTTAATTATTATCTTTTTAATAGGGAAAAACCAAATCGAAGTAAATTCTTCATAACACATTACAAGCTTTTACGAGGAAAACACTTATGATGACTTTACGAGGATAATGTTTCGAGGCTT
The DNA here is from genome assembly GCA_932364175.1 of Eruca vesicaria subsp. sativa. NCBI lineage: Eukaryota > Viridiplantae > Streptophyta > Magnoliopsida > Brassicales > Brassicaceae > Eruca > Eruca vesicaria. The sequence continues at coordinate 48,438 of CAKOAT010056822.1, forward strand.
TTTTGAGGAGAGTTTACATGCCTTTTACGAGGAAACCAGAACGAGGACTTTGCGAGGAAATACGTCTCCACGCTTTTACGAGGAAATGTTTCCTCGTAAATTTACGAGGAACTTACGAGGAAAAACGCTTTACAATGAACATGTTACGATAAAACGCCTTTCCTCGTAATTTCCTAGTAAAGGGGCCTTTACTAGGAAATTACGAGGAAAAGCTGTCCTAGCAAAACTTGTGTTTTCTTGTAGTGTTACTCCGATTGGGACGAAACAAAAAGCGTTTCGATCGATATTCGAGATAGAAACGTTTCAATCCATTGAGCTTTCCAGCTCGCCCACTAGCGAGTCGGTGAGTACAATCCCGATTTGTCGAGCTGACTTGTTTTTGTCGTAAAATCTCAACGGAAACTCCGATCGGAACGAAACCAAAAGCAGTGCGATTATTGTTTGGAGTACAATCAGGATTGGCCAACTCGCCATGGTGTTGGTTGGATGATGCGGACCCTCGGGGCAAAGTCAGTGCCTCGAGGACGAGGAGAAAGGGCAACCAGCTCGCCAAGCTGACGAGCTTGGTTGGTTCGGCCAGCTTGCCGTCTTGGAGAGCTGGTCTGTCTCGGCCAGTTTGCCAAGCCAGAGAGCTGGGTTGGTACGGCCAGCTCGCCGTCTAGGCGAGCTGGATGGTAAGGACCCTCAAGGAAAAGTCAGTGCCTTGAGGGTGAGGAGGAAGGCCGACCAGTTCGCCACGGTGGCAAGTTGGGTTACTTGGCCAACTCACCGTCTTTGCGAGACGGATAGTATCGTCCGACTTGCCGTATTGGCGAGCTGGACGGTACGGCCAACTCTGCAAATAGCCTAGGGTTTTTTCTGCGAATAACTTAGGGTTTTTCCGCGAGTAACCTAGGGTTTATTCCGCGAGTAACCTAGAGTTTTTCCGCGAGTAACCTAGGGTTTATCTGCGAGTAACCTAGGTTTATTCCGCGAGTTGCCTAATGTTTTTACGCAGTTTCTGGAAGAGAAAGTTTTATTTATCCAAGTTCTCGAAAAACGTCTTTTGGTCAACCCATACGTAATGAGATTTGTCCAACACGGAAATAAGAGAAACATTAAGGGGTTGATAGATTTTATTATTGCCCTTAGTGATCAGAGAGAGAAATCGCGAGCTTGTTTTGTTGGTCCTCCCGTGGCGAAAAGTCACGATTAGGTTTTCGATTTTGTTAAGTACTAAAGTGTTTGCGTGAGCATTGGCTATAGAAGTAGTCGCTGCTCGAGTTTTTTTACCAGCGCTTTTGCGAGCTGTGACTTTTTCTTATATATATCCAGACAGTGTTTTGATCAAGCGCTTTGCGGCTATGAGTTAGAGTAATCCGATCCCCCTCCTTCTAGCGCCAAACTGTGGGAACCAAAATTCGCACTATCGATTTCCGTAAGTTAAAGAAACTTAGGAAACCCCTAATTTTTCAGAGGACCCGGATCTCTGCGAGGGCCAACGACAAGTAACCAAATAAATGTGGAAAATATGAAAAACATGATAAAAACAATTTATAAAGAAAGTAGATCTTATTTCGAATTCGCGTAAGAGCGTTGCAATCATTATAAGAGATTATAAAGGCTTTGGCCACAGGGGCCGTCAGCGAGTTACCTAGTTCTAGCTACATAAAACCCGAAACCTATTTGAGTCGCAGCACAATAAAAAAAGACAAAAAGATAAGAAAAAAGGTTTTGATTGTTTTTGGCTTGAACCTTATGAAAGGCTGCCTACGTACCCCTTTCGAGATCAAGCCGAATGTAGTTCAATTGATAAAGCTGGACAAGAGATCGAACTTCCTGGACGAGTTTGTCTAGTAATTGAGTGCTAGTCATAGAAACTGAACTTATCGAGAATAAAGCCTAAGTTTCTAAGTGCAGAGAGTTCTAAGTCTAAAAGAGTTGTAAAAGTTCTAAAATGAGAGCTCTGAAAATTTTCCTCTCCTCTTGTCCTCAACCTTCTGCTTATATACTCCTTCTCCAGGCGGTTGGTCTTTCCTTTTCCGCCCTGATTCACGCTTATCGAAAATCTTCCATTTATCTCGATCTTTCCATTTTTCTTTGGAAAACTTCCATTTTTCCTTCAATCTTGACATTTTCCCACTCCTGCGAATAATGATTAAACCGTCATCATATCTTTGGGCTGGATCTTGTCTAAAGTCGTGTTTAAGGACTTTTCGATCCGTTTTGCGACTTAGCCGTTTTACGACTTTAGACGAGATCATTCCCCGATACGATGCCATTTTTATAAAACATCTCGATTTAATCATATATTTTGGCAATGTTCAGTGTTTCGTTTAACCATTTCTGTTTTATATGATTTACTCGAGCTTTTATGAGAAAACAAACTTTTTATGGTTTTTATCGTAAAATTCCAACAGTAAGATAAATCGAGACGCAACAAGAGATGTTTCGATCACAGGCGAGCTGGACTGGCTTGTTCTGCTCACCAACAGGCTGGTTGAGCATGGCCAGTTTTCATGTTGGCGAGCTGGTTGAGCATGGCCAGCTCGCCTGTTGGCGAGCTGGACTGGTTGGTTCAGCTCGCCAACAGGCGAGCTTGTCAAGCACAGCCAGCTCGCCTGTTGGCGAGCTGGTCGGTTGTTCGGTTTCAATCCTTTCTCTTTTTCTCGACCCGAGATCCTCTCGGAGAATATAAGGAGAAATAATCGTAGACGTTGATCTCGAGGTTATCGTTTTCTACCTCAACAACAGCTTTTACCGTTTCAAGGAGTTTGGACGTTACGGTCGTTTTTTGCTAATTTGGCAATTTGGACAATCGCGGATTGTTTTATTCGATTTTTCGATGATTTCCAAGATGACGATTGTTAAGTTTACGGAATTCTTTTGTTCGAAAAATCCTTAGATTTCTTCTCGATGCTTTTACGTTTTCTAAAACCAATTTTAACTTTGCGGAAAGTTTTGGTCGTTAATTCCGTCGTAACCGATTTTGACCCCAACAAGGTTTTTTTAACTAATTCATACTTTGATACGAGTTTTCTAATTTCTTGTATTCTTTTTCCGGGACTTTTAGCCATTTATTCCGTCCTGACCGATTTTGACCCCAACAAGATTGTTTTTCAGCCACCATTGTTGACCATATACGATAGAATTGTGTATTATTAACCTATGTAATTCATAATTGACTTCTCTGTATAACATTCGTAATTTAATTTTTGTTAGTTTATATTTTAGATTTCAGTGTAACTTTTAATATTATTTTTAATTATTTATACAAATTATACTTATTTTTTGAATAAGATTGCATTGGAGGATAAAAAAATATAATCAGTGGCTGCTGGAAGAAATGCAGGCATTGGTTGAATTACTTGCGGAGGAAATTAAACGTGAATGTCGTGATTCTAATGATATATTCCCTCTATTTTAATAAAATAGATGTTTTAAAATTATCATATATTGAAAAAAAAATTAAAATTTTGATTATAAATGTATTTTTAAACTATTTTTCATAAATAGTAGCCAATCAAAATTAAATAAACACAATTAATTTTTTTGAAATCTATTATTTATTATTATTATTATATGCATTGTGAATATAAGAGATTAATCTTCTTGAAGCAAATTATTTTTCTAGAATATTGATCGTTTTGAAATGGAGGGAGTAATAAACATTGTAACGGTAGAAATAAAATACTACCAATCCTCAATGAAAGAGTTGAATGCCAGAAAATCCATTTAATCAAGATAATGCAATAAAAAGAGAAGAGATGTTAGTGGGAGTAATAATTATATAGAGTTTGTTGAAACCAAAAATTGAAAGATTTGGTAAATTTAGAAAGAGTTGGTGATAATTTTTTTATATTGCCAAAATTTTAAAAAAAAATAAGTTATTATAATTATTTTAGGAATATAAAGGATATATGTAGTATTTTCAAATTTTTGTTATATGAGCTTATAGTTAAGAATACAACTCCCAATAATATTAATTTTATTGTATTTATAGAATCATTAAAATCTAAATATTTTTAACAATAAAAGGTGTTGGTGGGAATTACAATTAATTATAAGGATTGTAAGAATTTAAAAAGTTTAGTGTTGTTGGTTTATAGATTTTTAAATTCTTAATAAAATCAGTGTTATTGGGGTGATGATTTTATAATTCTCTACAAAATATTTTGTTATTCAAAAAGTTTTCATTTTAATGATTATATAAAACTATTAAAATTAATTTTATTAGGAGTTGTATTCTTAACAATTTTACTTATAGAACAAGGTTTTAAGAATGCTACATATATTCTTTAGATTCTTAAATTATCATAGTAATTTATTTTTATAATATACAAAATTCTCTACAACTCTTTTCATATTCAAAAAAATCTCTCAATTTTCAAAACCAATAAACTCTCCATAAATGGTATTGCATAGAATTAAAAAATCATCATCTCAATAACACTAGATTTTAATAAGAATATAAAAATCTATAAACCAATAACAACAGATTTTTTTAAATTATAATAATCATTATAAATGTAACTCTCACTAACACCACTTATCATATTCATCTTATCATATTAACATAATTTTATATGTATCCTTATTATTTTAGTTTTAACCAATAATTATTTTTTACAGAAAGACACAAAAAACATGATATACATCATACATTTACCAATAATTATCCTTATATATGTATCCTTATTATTAACATAATTATATATGTATCCTTATTACTTTAGTTTTAATAATAATTATTTTTTTACAAAAAGACACAAAAACATGATATACATCATACATTTAATTTACAAGAAAATTATATAAAAAGATAATACAGTCCATGACAATCTATAGTATATAAAATGTATGCTGGAATTTTACAAATCGACAATATATATATTTGCATAATACACATAACATTTAAAATCAATCAATTTTAAAAATTGACAAACAATACCCAACTCAATCTTCCAATAAACCTCTCCCTTCCCCCCCCCATCCCTTTTTGTACACAGATATTTTCAAAGTTTAGTATTATGAGTAAAACCACAAAAAACTAAATTCTATAAAAATAAAATTTAATGGAATGCAAAATCAATGAAAATTAAATTTTTTGAATAACCAATGATTGAATGGAATTCAAAACTCTCTCTCTCTCTTTTAATAACTAAGTTATCTCTAATCTCAATTTCGTAATATAATTAGTGATGGGGATTAGGATAGACCTACAAGCATTAGGGGGAGATCTAAAGAACTTTCATATGTATAGGTGGATTTGTGAAGAGGTTAAGAGTTGGGGTGGAAATACATAGGGTGCATGTATTTACCGGGGGTTTTAGGCAGCCAACCTTTAAGGTGAAAAAAAGAAAACTGAAGAACTGAACAATGAAAAAAAGAGTTGTTTACCTTATAAGACACTTTTGTCTTTGTTTTTACATGCAGATACACTTATAGCATGTGACACACATTCTCTAAACAGCTGGCGTTTTCTAGACCGTTTTGCCCTCATGCCCCACGACTTGATTCTCTCTAGTTACCTGCAAGTAACTAAATTATTTAACAACTAAATGACAAAAGGGATGATAGAGAGGAGAGATGAAGTGCATTATAGTTTTACATATTTTTAAATTATTCTTGTTTATGTCACCCTTTAATATGTTTTGCCTATAATTTCTTTTCAATTTTTAAAAATCAAATAATTTTACGAGTATAAATTATAATTTTTAATTTTCTACATTTAGAGATCCACTTTGGTATATATATTATATTTTAACATTTATACAAAAATTAATTTGAACATAAAAGTGTGGATAGTAATTTTTATTTGAGAAATGTGGATAAAACATTGTGGATAGGTAAGTTTTGTTTTGATTTTCATATTCAAAAAATGTGGACATGATTTTGTGGACAAATTTTTTTGAAAAAAAATTGTATAAGCAAATTTATGTCCAAGGTTCATATTTCTTCCTATATTTGTGGACGTGATTTTCTATACGATTTACAGATTTTCTAAGTCATATATTTTTTTAGTTTGTTTATGAATTATACAAAATGTCATGGATGAAGGTTGGTCGGAAAAGTTCTCAATCATATAAGATTTTATGGATACTGTTTCGTAGATATATACATATAGCATTTTGTGGATAGAGTTTTTGTGGACATACATATAGCATCAAAGCATCTCAGCGGAAGAACATCTCGACGAAAAAAACTCTAAACCTGATACGCAAATAAATTAAATCTCATGGAAGGAGCTGTCTCTAAGACTCCATCTATAGCTGAAAAAGTCACGTGCTTTATACCATTTTCTTCCACAAATCTGAAGGAAGCCTAAACCCAGTGTTCTCCATAAATTACTTACTCCATCAAAAAGAGAGCATGCTACGCAAATAAATCAAAGCTTCCCTGAGTTTAGATTTATGGAGTTTTTGAAGAGTTGTGGACTTAGTGGCTCAGTAACGATGGTCGCGAAACAGGGACGACGATGGCTCATATACAGTGGTTCGAGGACGACGGCGACGATGATAGCTCAGAGACGGTGGTTCAGGGAGGACGGTGGCTCAGATTCAGATTCAGATTCAGATTCAGATTCAGATTCAGATTCAGATTCAGATTCAGAGAGGGTGAGTCAGAGTGTTGGAACAAAAATTGATTTAAATTATAAATCAATAATGCAAAGTTGTGAGTTACTAGAGAGGATGAACTTTTGTGTTGTCCATGGTGTAATAAGTTTCATTAGTTAAAGTAAAAATGTAAAAGGAAAATAAAGTCTAGTTAGCTTATTGAGAGGGTAAAAAGGACAAAGAACATGAAAAATATGTGTCAAAAGCAAAAAATGTCTCTAGGTGTAATTACAAAGTTAAAATGTATCTTTTCATGTAAATTTTTCGGAAAAAAAAAGACAAATACTCGTATTCCTTATTAGATAAGGAAATTGACTATTCTAATGGAATTGGAAATCTCAATTCATATATATGTGTGCGTTTGAACTGATTGTGAGTTTGCGGCCGACTAGTAAGGCAAAACCACGTTCCTCTCCAAGAAACCTAACCGAAACCTATCGTCATGGAGTGTGTCGTCTCAAGTACAGAGGACAAATCACGAACGGGAATACTGAATCTTGATCTTCTCAGTTGCCCTATTTGCGTCGAGCCATTCACTATTCCTATCTTCCAGGTTACTGATTCATGTGGTTTCTGATGATATATGATTTTGTGCTCATCTACTAGACGGCCATAGGTGTTAAACATATGTTGTTAGGTTTGTTTCTTGGATGTTGATTTGGTTGTAATTCATTAGTTTTGTATTTCAGTGTGATAATGGGCATTTAGCTTGCTCCTCTTGCTGTCCCAAACTGCGTAATAAATGCCCTTCCTGTGCTTGTCCTATTGGCCACAGTCGTTGCAGAGCGATGGAGACTGTTCTTGAATCGACCTCTATCCCATGCCAAAACGCCGAGTTTGGATGCACCCAGAAATTGACACATGGGGAAGAATCAACTCATGAAAAGACATGTACTTTCTCTCCATGCTCCTGCCCTGTACAAGATTGCAATTACACTGGTTCATGCAAGGATCTCTACGTTCACTATAAAAACATTATCCATCAGAACCCCCAGTCAACATCACAGCGCTATAGGGTCCGTTGTGACAACTCCTTTATTGTCAAGATGAAAATCAGTGATAATTTACTAATTGGTACGTTGTATGAGAAGAGGCTATTGTTTACAGTTCAGAGTTTCAGGAAGCCTTATGGTGTGTATGTTACTGTAAGCTGCATTGCACCATCTTCTCCGAAAGTAGGAAGGTTCTCATATTATATATCTTATACTATGGATGGACACACTATAATTTACGTATCAACCGAGTTGAAGAAGATCCAGAGAGTGAGCCTTCATACACCTCAAGAAAATTACATGTTGATTCCTAACAGTTTACTGCATGGTGAATCGTTGGAGATGAGGCTGTGCATCCAGAATTTTGACCCGAAGAAAAAAAGAATTAAAACAAAACGATATAGAAGGTCCTCATCAAAAGTGAAAAGTATTATTGAAGTAAGCTCTTAAATCTCTAAGTCTGAACAGAGTAAACAATTTTTTTGTTATATAAATCGTTGAAGATTAACTATCAACTAGTCGATTTCTCGCACACGCAGACATATTGTTTCTCTCTTGTAATCTAATATACAAGATTAGTCATCTTATTTTTGCTTTTGATATTCCATGTCCATCGCAGGGTTCTGACACAGTATCAAAACCAAAAATTAATACTAAAACCTAAAATGAGGAGGAAAGAGAGATACGGGGTCTGAAACAAGCACGGCTACAACCGGTATCAAAACATCTTTTTACGCGTGTCTGTCTTCTAATGGTTTTAATTTTTGTTTTACATTAAAAGTTATTTATTTCGTACCCATACAATAAAAGTAACCATAACTTTATGATTGAGAACCTGTAAATGGGGTTCTCACCGATGGGTCTGCCCTAAAATCAAATTTGTGACGAGCTTTCTAGTTTCATATATGGATATTCCAATAATGCGAACATGAGTGACGATTAGCACATCGCCTGCTTTTCGTCTGGTTAGTTGGTCTCTGGAAACTCTATCTATCTCGTCTCTTTGTTTGAACCGCACTTAGTTTTGATAAGAAGATAGTTAGGACTAAGTGATGTAGGATCGAGACTGTATCTACGTTACTATTAGACGCACTGCAACTTCTACTCCAAGATTAAGGAAGCTCCCATATCGTCCTTCCTACAGCGATGACGGACAGATTCCTATATGATTACCATAGCGGAAGAGACTTCTTGATGTGAGATCCCTCAAACCCTGAAGAGACTTTCAAATTTGCCATATTCTCCCTCCACTGCATTCTTAATTGGATTGTGATTTATGAGCATGTCATGGGTAAGATTGAAATTTGTTCATTCAAAAAAAAAAAAAAAGATTGAAATTTGGCAGCATCTAGTGAATTATTTTTAGAAAATGGAACAACACATCCAAATAATCAAAAACAAAATGAACACAAATAGATCAAGTATTTTAAACTCAATGTTATACATCAAAGAATATGAGATAACATGTTAATGATGGGTGATGATGTGCTGACCTGGCAACATAAAAAGCAGAAGAATAAAAAGAAGAAACAACTAGGGTCTGTGGTTGATCGTAACTGTTTGAAGGGTCTGTGGTTATGGATTACAGTTTTGTGGAGAGGAAATACGCGAAAGAAGCGAAATGCAAGGCTTTTGAGTTGGAAAGAAATTCTTGCAGGATATGGTTTAAGAGTGGAGACAGTTTCTTTGGAGACTTTAAATTTTGCAGACCGTGACAGATCACCATCATGGATTGGTGTGACATAATCAATGGCTGGAGCTTGGTCACACACCGAAATTACTAATGCTCATTCGTTTGTTCAGCATGTAGCTTCTGTGAGACCTTAGATGCAACAAAGGAATCGTTTCAAATCAGGGCATATTAAGTTCAAGGGAAAGAAGAGTTGACAACAGTGGCATGATTCTGTTGTGTCTATGGAAGTCAGTGTACATGGCTCCTGTGTGAGACAGTTGTTGTCATCACACAAGTATATGCACTTCACATGTAAAGAGGAGCAGAGAGTTATTCTTGTCGGCTGGAACCATTACATTTTCTTAGGGAAACGAAACTATAGTGTGGCTGTGATGTTCTGTGATTGGTACTCTGCATTTACATTTCTCTGGGTTTTGGAGAATGCAAAAGGGTAAACACTTATGAGACACTGCAGGTTGAAGCAGAAAAGCTCTGGTTTCTTATGCAAGACAACTTTCCTGAAACGGTGGCCTGTGACAGAGAATTCTCAGAGCTGTTTTTCCAGTACTATGGAGGAATAGATTAGCTGAAGCAGACACTAAATATTGTGAGCTGAATATAGTTTGGAAAACCATTGAGATGTCGGTGGCCACACGGTTACAATGGCTGCTCAACACTGGTATCTTGAGACTTCTTTTTCACCTGAATGTTACAGTAGCAAAGATGTCCATGAAACCGTAAGCATCTGCTACACGTGATAGGTATAAAGCTGTTGAAGTTGAGGCATCTCTGGTCTTTCAAAGGCAGGCAGCATCAGTTTGCTACTTCACAGTTGGTGGTCATATTTCTCGGTGTCACAGTTACGCATTTTTCAGATGAGTTATGTGATGTCAGTCTTCATAGAGGCAACCAATGTTACACACCAGCAGAAGAAGAGAGGTTAGACTTGTAGAGAGAGAGAGAGGATGTCAGTTAGTATAATTAGATGATCCATTGGTTGCCTGCAGGTGCCAGGTCACTCTTCTTCATTTCTTCTGCAGGTGCCAGGTCACTCTTCTTCTTATTCTTCTGCTTCTTCTGTTGCCAGGTCAGCACCTCATCACCTATCAGTTAATCAAAATCATATATTGTTGGATTACAAGTCCGATACACTTTAATGACCATTAAAATTATGTTGATGGTTGTTATAGCGGACGTTACATATATCTTCTAACCTGAAATATCTAAACACTAAACAAGTGCACCGAACCAAAGAACCGAAAGCCATGGCTAATATGGTAACATACTAACATTGCAAACCAGTCAATATGCAAATTAATTTTCGTGACCCCGTTTCGACATTCGATCTATTAATTTACCGATTCCAGCAAATTTAGTCGTTTTCGAAACTTGATGCAAACCGAACTTGCCACAAACACTTTTTAAACGGTCATACCATTCTTGACAACGTTGAAAAATACAAAACTGAAGATGGTACGACTACCTACACTAGAGTTTATAGGCATAAACCAAAGCTATGCTGCTTGATAAAGAAGTTATAACCAAAAACAGAAGAAAAACACTAAAAGCTCTGTCTATAGCCGCCGCATATTTCATTTAATTAAGCTTTGCAGTGCCAGTTTCTTAGAAGTGGTCCTTCTTTTTCCAATTCTTTTGTATTTTCTTATTTTTCTCAACTCTTAAATTCGAACATGATATTTGACACTTAAAGTTTATCATTGACCAACAGAAACTCTCTCCTCATCACAAGAAAGTGGTGTGTTGTCCTCTGAAACTCACCTGTTAGAAAGCTGACTAATTCAATATTTCCTCTGTCCACCAGAATCTTTGTCCCTCTCTCTCCATATCTTTTTGTACATCTCTCTTTACTCCTCTTCTTATACCACACTTTCTTTGTCAATAGTCCCAAACGCACAAAGTAAAAGAAGCTAAAGAGAGGTCCAATGGAGAAATCAAGAATGCCAAGAAACGTTTATGAACCTTTAAAGGTACAAAAATCCAGCTTTTCTTTTTTGCTTTAAGGTCCAACATGTAAAGAAAAACGCTTTTTTAAAATTTGGTTTTCATGTAACAGACATATTTTCTCAAGGTTAACATCAACTGCCATGGATGTAATAGGAAAGTGAAGAAAACACTGAGAAAAGTTGAAGGTGAGAGTGTCTCTTCTCTGTAACTTAATATTTGATCAGTTGCAGATCTTTGTATTACACTGTTCTTGTATGTTGGTCCCAAGCATTTTTTCTTATGGATTTTGGTTTCAGGTGTTTACTCAGTTGATATAGACACAGATCAACAAGCAGTGATTGTTAGAGGGAACTTAGATCCAGAGATTTTGGTCAAGAAGTTGAACAGAAGAGGAAAGTATGCAGAGCTTTTGTTCATGAGTCCTATCCATAAGGACCAGTTTGGAAATCATCAAGCTGGTCTTAATCATGACAACAGAAGCTTGAGGAACGCACAATACAACTTCGGAAACAATCACTTTAACAATGTCCCAAGTTACGAAAGGCAAAGTGATGGAGAGATGATGATGATGGCGAACAACATGAAACCTGTGATGATGAACGATGCAGACTACTTTCAGATGAGCGATTCTTCTGAAGATTTCCAGGAGCTGTTTGGAGAAACAGCGCAAAGACACAACTATGATGAAGAGGCGAGGAACATGGAACTAGGATATTCTAATGCATACCCTGCAGCAGAAACAATGAACATGCATATTCCAGGAAGATCTAATAATATGATGGTGAACGAGAGAGCTTTCCACGGTCAGATGATGAACGGTCCATCTCTAGTTCCACAATTTATGAATCAGGAACAGTTCAGCTCAAGGTTACTGAATGGATTCTACTACTGAACGGTCCATCTCAAGGAAACTTAATGGATTCTACTACTGACTAAAGAAGTTAGTGACTAAAGAAAGTTTTTAAGATATGTGTGTGTGTTTCACCACCACTTTAATTCAAGCTTAATAGACTAGTATTATAGTGTTTTATATTGTTTCAATGTTTGTTAAGTGTGTGTCGAAGAACTTTGTCACCACATTAGCCTCGTATGGTTTGTTGGTCAATTGGTGTAAATGTACCTTGTCTGATATTTGGTTTTGCAAATTTGACCATATTCAGGGTCCATGAATCACAAAAACTATTTCTCTTGCAATCACAAGCAATGATTTGTCAGGAAAATCTAACTCTAAGTGGAAGCAGAACAGAGGAGAAGCTTGGGGAGATATTTCCCTTTATTGCAATGTTGGGCCGTGAAGGTTTACACTAAAAATTCAAAGACCAACAAAAACAAGTACAATGTGAATTGGAGAGACGACATAAACAGAAGAAACTCAGGAATGGCTAATGTTTGAAGCTGCAGAAGCGTTTCTGGAAGAAGAAAACCCGTAAAAAACCCCTTAAAAACGAGACAAAGTAACTTTGGTTAATGCTGATGAATGATAAGAAAAAACATGAAGTGGACGGAGTTGACTAAAACATGCATGCAAATGAGAATAATACCAAAAAAAATCAACAAGTTGATGGAAGATAAGCATCCAAATCAAACAGCCTAAACAAGAATTGTATTATTTGTATAAAACAATTGTACAGCGTATAGTTGTATCCCAAACAAGGAGATCTCAACTAACTTACCCTCATAATCATATCTATGTTTTCTTGTTTTAAGATAAAAATATGTTACATTTTTCACCTGCTTCAGCTGTATCTCTCAGCTTTCAGTTCAACATTTGGGTTTCGAATTTCGTCCTGGCTCTGTATCAATCTAATCTCCAAGCTACTTGAGGTGGGATCATACCCAGCTCGTTGGTAGTCATCAAGCGTCCTTCTCAGAAGCGCCTGCTCACAAGAACAGAGATAGAATCATTAGTTTCTAGTTCTTCCAACTAACAATATTTACAGCAGAGCTCCACGAACGTTTGTGAATAGTTTTACAAGTTAAGAAGATTACCTGCAACGTTGAAACTGCAAGCTCGGCAGCCTTGTCAAGACTGTCAGGGTATTTCTGGATATTACGATTATTAACAAGAAACGTCAAACGTATAAGGAAAAACGATAGAGAATATTTTTCTTTCACATGTAAATGAAAGAGGCATTACATTACTCCAACCAAGTAGAAGAGCAGTCATGAGATCTCCTGTTCCCTGCAAGTGGTGTTTAAAGTGCATCAACTTTATCATTTAACAGGTAGTCTGTTCGCATTTTGTAGCCTTAAGGTGTTGGTACCAATGGAACCAAAAGATTCTATTTGCCAGAACTAGCAAAACCTATTCAGATGGAATTTATGATAATATTTGAATGTGTTCTTCAAGTAATGAAGTGAATACCGTAAAATACGCAGGGATTTTGTCAATCAAAATCTTGAATTGCTCAGGCTTCTGCCCCTGAAGTTGAAACACTAAGATCAGTTCTAGAAAAGCCACTCTTCTATTTGAATTACAATGATTTTAAGCCGGATAAAAGGTTAGAATATCTTGATGTTGTTCTAGTAAAATACCTTTTCTTTCTGATGGCTTCCAATAAGCAATAGAAGGCCTCCTATAGTAATGCTAGTGATCACCACCTGCCAAACATAAGAGCCATTGCATTTATGTAGAAACAGATAACATATGCCAAGAAGATTCTCAACTTTTAAAGATGAACTAGATTTTGACCCGCGTTTAAAAGCACGGAAATTTTTTATGATTAAAAATTTATATAATTGGGTTTTGTCATAATTTAAATAATATTTTGATATAAAATCAGTTCACCAAAATTTGTGGTGATGATTGTTTTTCATTAGTTTTAAGTTTCAGTTTTTATTTTTAGATTTTGGATTTTGGTTTTTAGTTTTTAAGTTTCTACTTTTCATTTTCAGTTTTTAGTTTGGGTTTTTAATTTTTAAACCCGCTGAGTTAGTTTGAAAAAATATTACCAACAAACAAATCTCAAATAATCGAACATCTAATTTAAAACTGAAAAGATGAAAACAAATTTAAAAAAAAATTGAAATAGTTTATTTTGTAAATAAACAAAGCAAAAAAATATAATATGTGTTTTCAGCTTTTGGTTTTGGATTTTAGTTTTTAGATTTGGTTTTTGGTTTTGCTTTACATTTTTTTAATTAGTAAATTATTTAAGAAAAATAAAACAATAAATTATTTAAAAATTACCATTGAAATTTATCAAAACAAAGTGATTGTTATTTAAAATAAAAAAATATATTAACATGTTTTAAAGTACATGATTTAAATAAATGATTAATAATGTATAATTTTGTTTAGTTAAAAATATTAAATACCTTTTGGGTCTGAAATAATAATTGATTTTTTTATCTTTTAAGGTGAAAATTTTATTCAATGTTTTTGGAGTTTTTTCTTAATACTAAGCGCAAAAACCAAACTATATAATTTGTTCAAAAAATAAAAGTAAGCCAAAAACTATATTCCATAAATAACCACTGGTTTAATTTAAGTATAATTAGTAGATTTCCATATTCCATATTTTGATGATATATATTCTTTTAGAACATTCCATATTTGTAGGAGAAAATATGTATTTTTAGTATACACATAGATATCTGCCGTATTTTGAAGGTAGTCTTTTTACATTAATTTTGTTGGTTTAATTTAAATAATACGGTTCAATCAATTATATGACTTATATTATTTGTAACATTCTAGAAAGAGTCAAATTTAAATGACAACTTGTATCAGTAGATAAAAAGAATGACTCTATTTTAATAGAGTAGATATAAGCAACACTATATTATATATTTATATGGAAATAAATTTAAGGAAAGGTTTCTCACGAATGTAATCAGTAGAGAAAAGACTGCAAGGTTAATGAAACAAACCTTTGAAGGACCAGCGGCATGAAGAATAGCACAAGCTTCTCTGCCATCTTCCTCAGAATTTATCCTGTAATGTTTTAGAAATGTGATGTTTGGAGCCATACATGAGAGCGTGAACTTCATAAATGCAAAAGATATAAACTCTGGAGCATAAACTAGGGATCGTTTGTTCAAAAAAAGAATAACTAGGGATCGAGGACAACCACTTCAAAGGAAATTCCATTTAAATCAGTCTAAAGTATGCAAGTTTTGGTTTTGGCGATAAACAAGTACCTTAATCCTGTTAGTTTCTCAGCTTCAAACTGGTTAGGAGTCAACATCGAAGCCAGGGGAACTACCTAACAACAAAGTAATACCATCAGGATTCAGGAGTCCACATCAACTACTGTTATATCTAAAGATGTGATTGCCAGTTTGGAATAAAATATATGAACTTGAAAAAGGAATCGTTTATGCTGAGAAAATGGTAGTATATATAGATTATCAATGATCAAATCGAAATTTTGTTTCCTGAGGTTTCGTTTTACCTTCTCACGATAAACATGTACCAATTCTTCAGGCACATACAACTTTCCTTCATCACCCATCACCGGATCACATACTAAACAAGAGCAGACTATAATTAGCATAATTATTCCATTTAAGAGATCCGGAACGTGGTTCCTCAACAAAGAACACATTCACTCAGTAAAAATACTAGGGAGATGGCAAATTATATATTTGTTCCAAGAGTACCAGAATGCACTCACCATATGTAAGATTCGGGTTTACAGAGCGAAGCTTATTGATAACCTCCAAAATTGTATTCAGAAAAGATACAGATCCAATATAGCCTGCATTTCATTAAAAAAACAAAGAACTAAGACTTAAAAAAAATGTCTGCTGCTGTGAAAATAAGATTTCTTAAAAGATTGCTGCTACCTGTTAATAAGTGAGTGTAGAACAATAAATCATTTCCTTCAAGGCCTTGAATCAGCTCCCACAATTGTTCACCATTCAAAACCTGTCCTTTGAATGTAGGATACCCTGCAATATTCTCATACCAATGATAACACAATATTAAAAGTTTTGTAACAGGTTCCTCACAGACCCACTAAATTACTGTGACTGAATCTAACCTGTATGGTTCGAGAACTGTACCGAGTTGATTGGATCCACATCATACCCCAACAATTGAAGAGGAAACACAGCTGACTTGTTACCAACATATCCCTGTGTAAATGGCATCAGCACATTTATGGCAACAAACCAACCAATCAATGGTTCTTACACAATTGATAAATGCAGGAACAGAGCATGATGTTGGATGGTTCTTACACATCCAATTAAAATAAAGTCTGGAGCTTTCTAAAGTTACCCAATAACTAAATTAGAAATCTTCAATCTTACAAGGATCAGATTACACAACTAAACTATTCAAGATGAATCTCAACACAACACAACACAATACCAGCATGTTGATCCAGGCCAAAATTCAGATTTAAAAGCACGAGGAAGTACATGCGCTTTGTTTTGTAATATGATAAGGCAAGTGATAACTAACAAAAACCACCACAAACTCTAAACAGAAATTTCATTAAGTATGAGAGTTTTAAAAGTGAACCTGTACAGTGTGAGATTGGATACTAAGAACACGACCAGTGTCTGAAGGCAGAGCAAGCGAGAGAACAGGAGGTGTCGACATTCTCGATTTTCTCGATCTTTTACGGATCGTAAATCAAAGCGAGAACAAATTAATCACAATTAAATTGGAATTTAAAAAAAAAAAATCACATATAAAGGAAAAACTGAATCAGGGCTGGAGATTAGACCTAAAGTTTCGATTAGGAGATCTGAGAGTGGTGGTTGTCGTCAGCGAGAATGGCATCAATTGCTGACCTTTAAGATAGCGTCTCGTTGACCAGCGGGAATTATATGACTGTGCCTTTTTAACCGATTGGTTTGGACCGGTTTGAAGCTTACAGAGTTAACTGTTTTAAAATCCTGACAGAAACCCGCTGGGTAGATCGGTTTGGCCATGAACCGGAGGATTATACGATTTGGATTTATCAGACAGTAGTTCTGTCTGTGAATTGTAATTTCTTTGGTTTTCTTTTGTCAAAAAGTGGCTGTATTAATCCAACTAAAAATAAAACTTATAATAGCAACTATACTATTAGCTGAGAACCAAACCATATTGTTAACTTATAAGCAACTTGTAGGTTATTTAGGCGACATGTAAGGTTAGATAATTCTAATAAGACTAGGCTGCACTATTGTATAAACACTTTTTCTTGAATGGGAACATCCAAATCTTGTCGAACTAGTTATTTTTTATATATATATATATATATATATATATGTAAGCATCTTGTTTTGTACAAGAAACAAATGATTGTTGCCAGATAGGTCAAGTTAATTTGTATAATATACCAAATAAATAAAACAAAAGCAAGAATATATTCTTAAATGAAATTCAATTTTCATATTTATTATAAATAAAAATAACATTAATTGTATAATATTATCATCTACACCAAAAAATTATAAAACATTTTTCAATTTTCAATTTTTACATATATATTTTCAATTTGCTAAAAATAGGAAAATAAAAATAAATTAGAAATAGATTTCTGTTATAAAGTAAAGAAGACAAGAGGGGAAAATTAGTGTGTTTTATTCATGAGTAATGGATCCTTTATATAGGATTACAATAACTTGGGTATAAAGTATAACTTTGACTAGTGAATAAGTTAATCTAGAATTTTCCATATTGGACATCACACAATTTTCATAACACTTCCCCTTGATGTGCATTATACCAAAGTGTTTCAAAACGCCGTAGATGCCGCCTTGTTAAAACCTCACCAGGAAATCCCAATGGGAAAAACCATTGTTAAGGAAAAAGAGTGCAGCGCGCAATGACTTCCCCTTAAGTGTATATATGTCGAGATCTTTGAGACAATTCTTTTTGACAGTACCAGTAAATAACTCCTTAGTGAATAAATCGACAAAACTGTCACTTAAATGAAATTGTAGGATACAAACATCGCCATTCTTATGAGTCTTCATATGTTTGATCATATTTTTCGATTCTCTTGATCTTAGAAATTTGAACGTTGATAGACTTTATCATTGAATTCTAGTATCCTCCTTGGATGTTTATCATTAGTGTGTTCTTTGTTGCCTCCTTAAAACCTTGTCAAAGAAAAACCCAGTAGGATGAAAACCATGATAAGGAAAAAGAGTACAACCACACACTTTATCACATTTCTTCCCCTAGAAGCAATATCTTCAAGATATGCATTGCAGTCGAGTATATCTCTTTTGGGAATTGAGATTAAACATAATAAACTCTTTTGATTTCTGTTATAATATTTTTGTCTTTAGAATTTTGGTATATATTTCTCATTTGACATAATTAACAATTTCTTAGTCTATTAAGACTTCAAGTCAAATATCTTTATATACAGTCATATAACCATTCGTCTTATACATAAGAGTTATTCTTGCTCTAATTGTAAAGTTAGTTTTATGACTTTATTTATTGTCATATGTAATCACATCTTTTAGTTATATAAGAGATTAGCAACTTAGCTCAAATAAAACTTTAAGTATGGTATTTTTAGGACCAAACATATATGAACATCCTAATATAAGGATCTTTAAGATAACATCTCACTTTTAGATATTCCATTTAGAATACATAAAGACAATATGGTATTGTCAAAAGTTTTCTTCCAAAATACAAATATCTATAACTCTTTGGGAGTTTTTATTATATTTAAATCAATGATTCTATTGATCTATAATCTCTGGATATTAACTTTGAATATTTCATATATCCCATAAGAATATTTCATCAAATCAGTAGAGTTCTTGGGAACATGATTTTGATATCATCAATCCTTCATGAATTTTATTTTTCAGAGATTATCATTTTCACTGGGTCATATTATTCCAGTTTTTCCTTTGTTGCCAGACTAATAAAGAACTTGAAAATAATTGCATCCACCACATGAGACTATGTCTTTTCATAATCATTTTCACATTGATTTTTCTTTGGTGCAACGACTCATTTCGATCCCACGTGTTTTACACATTTTGTGTATGGACTATTGGTCCAAATACTTCTCTCTTTTATAAGAGTTTCTAGTTTTCTCTATTACTTCATTCTGATTTGGCCAATCATTTCTTTGTGTACACTTTTCAATATACTTTCTTTCATGATCCTCTTTCTCATTTATCATGTCAACTGCTACTTTGCATGCATATATATCATCGACATCGATTTGCTTATCAGTTCCATTTTATTTCATACATGACTTAACTTTATTGAGATCTCTTCATTGTCTCAGATACCTGAATTTCTTTTAGTCATGTTTATTGTCTCTTCTGGAGATCATTCAAAAACTATATTTCCTTGTTTTGACCATTTTCAATATGTGCTCCTTTTCATTTATGAGGATTATTATCTTTGGAACCAATATGTCTACAACGCTTCAGGCATGTTTAGCAGTTTGATATTGTTCTTCTAGAACATCAACTATTCTTGGAGCATTTACAGCTGGTATATGTGACATGATCACTCTATTTATATGGGTCAGCAAATGTATTTGGCAATTGCTTTACTAAGCTCTATAACTGAATTATCGTTTGGACTTCTATTTGATATTCTCTTTATTCTGAGGATCAGTGATAATTCATTTCAACTTATTTTCTTTTCCAATTTTTTATTTTCTTCCCCTTATGTTGGAAATACTAATTCACTTTTAGTATTCATATCGAGGCTTACTTATATCCTTCAAGGATGACTCTAGATTCTTAAGTATCAATGGAGATTCATTTCCAACATTCATATCGAAAACCCATCTTAGTTATAGCTCTGTGGTGAAGCAATTGGAGTGTATATCGCATATCCAACATTCTTAGATGGAAAATAATTGGTTTCTGACCCAATACCAACGACGAGGAGAACTAGTGAATACTTATTGGCTTGATGCGAACTAGTGCTCAAAGTTTTTAGCACTTATCTCAATGATTTTGCTATAGTCGTCAAAGATTTTAAGAAGTGAATTCACCAGTATTATAAAGATGCATGGTGGGTGATCAGTCCACAAACATCTCTTTTATTCATGCCAATAACTTTCTTTGGCAGCGGAAAACAACATTGCCATTTTATCTTGTGAGCAAACAACATATGTCAAATCATTCAGAATAATCTTCTGGTTCTTCATTGACTATTCACATAAACTTTAAGAATCTTTTTGCATCATTACTGAACCAAAATGGTCTAACTGGTTCATGCCAAGTACCAAAATGGTCTAACTGGTTTATGCCAAGTATTATGTAAACTTCTGGTTTACTATACATTTATCTCCATTATACATTTATAAGAGGATGAAGACACGTTCTTAACAATATTTCTACTACCTTGTAAAATATTTCTGATTTGTCTCAAAATATTTCTACTACCTTGTAAATTTAAAGTTTCTTTCGCTTAGTGTCTCATCATAATTTGTCTCAAAATCCCACATATTTACTTTAAAAAGGTTCATCAATCTTAATTTTAGTGTAAACATAATCGTCTGGATGTTTCACTTATAATAAAATGTGAGATTCTTCAACTCTTCCCCTTGAGAGGATATAACTACAAGTTTGTCAATCTCGAATTGAATCTCAACATACCCTATTTGGGTCATGTATTCTTTCTTAGATATATCCTTCTTAATTTTGAGACTTATGAGAATATTATACATCAAGGATTGTGTTTTTTTTTTTTTCAAAAATCAGAAGGATATTCTATTACTCAAACTTGAGGTGGTATGGGAATCCATATCGGAATAGAACAACCAAAAAACACAACTGGCAAAAAAAATTACGTGCAACCCTAGCTACACCATTTGCGGTCCGATTTTGCGTTCTTGGCACATATGAGATCTTAAAGTCTGGAAGTCTAGTCTTCAGTAGTACGAACTGTCCTAGTTCTGTTGAGTGCCAGTTCGTCGGGTTCTGTATCATTGCCATTACATTCTTACAGTCCGTCCCAAAGTGCTGACAAGGATTATTATGAATCATCATCTCCATCGCCCACATCAGTGCTTCCAATTTTGCGTGCAAAGAAGACATACAGTTTTCTTTGTTCCTTAGACCTAAGAGCTGTTCCTTCCCTAGCCCATCCATCCATATCCACTTCGGACTGCTTCCGCTGTCCATGATCCATCCACTAGAAAAAATGTCTTTCAAGCTCAGTGCTTGCATATCCATTTGGTCTGTCTGATCCACTTCCGTGTTTTTTACATTTTCTTCAAACCAAGCATTGCATTCACTCTCTGCATGTCTCACCAATTCAAGGGGATCTCTTGAGATGCCTCTGAAGAGTTTGTCATTACATGCTTTCCATAAGAACAAAAAAATCCATGAGTAAGGGTCCTTGTCTATGTCAGGGCCTTCAGTCTCATTCTTTCGCCAAAACAGGTAGTCCATATTTGCGAATATGCTCGCGGTTGGGAAGGTTCTTGGGCGTGAAGGTGTCGATGCCAGGGCCCATGTATGTAAGGCCG
Source organism: Eruca vesicaria subsp. sativa (assembly GCA_932364175.1). Lineage (NCBI taxonomy): Eukaryota > Viridiplantae > Streptophyta > Magnoliopsida > Brassicales > Brassicaceae > Eruca > Eruca vesicaria. The sequence continues at coordinate 70,075 of CAKOAT010056822.1, forward strand.
GTGGACATTCAAAGATAGTAGGTTAGCAGATTCATTTGGTTCACCACATTTGGGGCAAAAATTGTCGCAACGCATATGGCGTCTTGTTAGGATCCTGGGAATCCAGATACCAATTGCCATATGAGGTGGCGGATCTTCTGTGGAGCCTTAATTTTCCAAGCAAAAGCCTTTAAGCTGGTTAAACTTGGTTCCTCTACCCCCTCTTCAGTCTCGCGGTTCAGGATATTTCTCGCGACCCAGTAGCCTGATTTCACTGTGTACATCCCATGTTGAGTATAGCTCCATCTGTACTTATCTTCTCTGTGGGACTGGCTTATGGCCAAGCTCCGGATGAGTGTAACATCTTTGTGAACAATAAGATTCTTCAGCATCTCCACATTCCATACCTTTGGTGTACCATGGATCAGGTCACTAACTATCATTCTTGGATTTACCATTGGATTAATTGCACGAGCCGGTCTTGCCGGAGTTGATGGTATCCATGGATTTTCTCAAACTCGGATTTGATATCCTGAATGAACTTTCTGATTGGTTCCCATCATTAAGAGAGGTTTGGCAGCCATCAAACTTGTCCACACATATGATGGATAAGATGCCTCAACCACCCGCAGTGGAGAGCTCTGTCGAAAGTACCTGCCTCGCAAGACTCTTGCAAGAAGAGAGTCCGGGAATTGGAGTAATCTCCAAAGTTGTTTGGCCAAAAGAGCCAAATTGAATTCGTGGATTAGCTTAAACCCAATTCATCCTTCTTCTTTTGGAATACAAAGTTTATCCCATGATGCCCAGTGCATACCTCATTTAAGCAGATTCGAGCTCCACCAAAATCTGGCAATCTCAATTGCTAATTTGTCACATATCTCCAAAGGAAGAAGAAAAATAGACATCACGTACGTTGGAAGTGCTAAAGCTATGGCCTTAACCAGAACTTCTTTGCCTCCGCGTGACAATGACTGGGCTGACCAACCATTAATCCTATGAGCCAATCTATCTTTTAGGAAAGCAAAGAGCATACGTTTTGATCCACTTATGTCTTCCGGGATTCCCAGGTAAGTACCCATCCCCCCCCCCTCATTATCAATGGACAAGGTATCCTTAATCTCCTGCTTAATATTTGCTGGCGCCCTCTTCCCAAACAGAAGCGATGACTTCTCAAAATTAATGCACTGTCCAGACGCCTTTCGGTAGACCTTTACCACTTTCATAACTTCATCACATTCATGGGGCTCCGTCTTATAGAAGAACAAGCTATCATCATCAAATAACAGGTGAGATACCGAGGGGCTAGCGCGTGAGACGCGCATTTCCGTTATCTTCCCTAGTGTTTCTGCATGATTTAGAAGGCTAACGAGCGCTTCCGTGCATAGGATGAAAATGAAAGGAGACAAAGGATCTCCTTGGCGCAGGCCCCTTGCAAGGACAATGTTTCCTCTAGGCTGACCATTCATAAGGACCTGGTACCTAACCGATGATACGCACCGCATAATCCAGTTTATCCAAGTATTAGAAAATCCCATATTTTTCGAAAACCCTTTCAATAAAGATCCACTCCATTCAGTCATATGTTTTGCTCATGTCTGTCTTTATTGCCATCCTCTTATGACGTCCTCCAGGTTTTGTTCTCAACGCATGAAACATTTCGTGGGTGATCATTATGTTATCTGTAATCTGTCTACCCGCAACGAAGGCTGATTGGGTTTCAGATATTCGATCCGGCAATATCTTCTTCAATCTTTGACATAAGACCCTAGAGACTATCTTGTAGCTGACGTTGCACAAGCTGATGGGGAAGAATTGGGCCATCTCCGTGGGTTTATCTTTCCCTGGGATTAGGAAAATATTGGTGTCATTTAAGCCAGGTGCAATAACCCCATCGAATAAGAATTCATTGACCATACGAGTCAAGTCTTTTTTAACGATATCCCAAAAATTCTGGTAAAATAAGTCACTCATACCATCAGGCCCCGGTGCCTTTTTCGGTGCATCGCAAAAAGCGCAAGTTTGATTTCCCATTCTGTGACTGGAGCCACAAGAGATGCATCACTACAAGAAAACTAAGCCTTTACTAGGAAATTTTACTAGGAAAAATCTTCCTCGTAAAATTACTAAGGCCTTACTTCGAGTTTACGAGGAAAGCAAATTTACGAGGAAAGCAAATTTCCTCGTAAGATCCTCGTAAAATTACGAGAAAACGTTTTCCTCGTAAGACCTTAGTAATTTTACGAGGAGCTTATGAGGAAAAAGTACTTTTCCTCGTAAAGCCGTAGTAAAGACTTTCCTCATAAACTCATAGTAAAAGTTTACTACGAAATTAGGAGGAAACGGTTTATTACTACGAAATTAGGAGGAACTGGATAGGAAATATCGAATTTTAATAAAAAACGTGTTTTGTACCTAATTTTCCTAGCAATTTCCTAGTAAATGCTCAGATTCGAAAATTTCTATAAATACCACCTTATGTGATTCATTTGAAACACACCAAAAAAAAATCAGCTATAAGCTTGATCAAACACAAAAAAATGTCCAGTCCGGGAAATATTTTCGAGTTGCGGCAGTGGATGTATTCACACAGAGATAATAACGGGAGGGCGACAAACGAATTTCTGGAAGGGTTGGAGACGTTTATGCATCAAGCAGATTCTACACCACTCACGCAGGAAAGTGGTAAGATGTTCTGTCCTTGTCGGAAATGCTGCAATAGCAAATTAGGCCCTCGTGAAAATGTTTGGAAGCATTTAATAAATAGAGGTTTCATGCCATATTATTATATTTGGTATCAACATGGAGAAGATGNAGCTATGATCATCACCAAGAGGAACAAATGGTAGATTGTGATAGGGTTCATGATATGGTAGGTGATGCATTTGTAACTCATGATGATGATGAAGTTGAAGAACCTAACTTAGATGCAAAAAAGTTTTACGAAATGTTAGAAGCTGCAAATGAGCCAATTTACAGTGGTTGTAGAGAAGGTCTGTCTAAATTGTCGTTGGTTGCTAGAATGATGAGTATTAAAACCGATCACAATCTACCTGAAAATTGTATGGATGCATGGGCAGACTTGTTTAAAGAGTATTTGTTAGAAGACAATGTGTCTGCTGAATCTTATTATCAGATTCAGAAATTGGTATATAGTCTTGGGTTGCCCTCGGAGATGATAGACGTTTGTATCGACAACTGCATGATTTACTGGGGAGATGATGAGAAGTTAGAAGAATGTCGATTTTGTAAGAAGCCACGATTCAAACCGCAAGGTCGAGGGCGCAATAGGGTACCGTACCAAAGGATGTGGTACCTACCAATCACAGACAGATTGAAAAGATTGTACCAATCTGAGGAGACTGCTGGAGGGATGAGATGGCACGCCG
>CAKOAT010056822.1:75140-120640 GCA_932364175.1 Eruca vesicaria subsp. sativa
GGACGACGGTGTTGAGGACGAGTTTGCCGAAAATGATGATGTTTCTACGGATTATGAGAATGTATCCGAATGAATTATGTATGTTTTATAAGTTTGTTTAATCACAAAAACCAATTTCAATTAAGTATGTTTTATAAGTTTGCTTAATAACAAAAAATGAGTTGAATTACGTATGTTTTAAGCTTGTTTAATAAAAAAAATGAATTTGGGATTTAGGAGTTTAGTTGTAGAAGAGGTTATAAGTTAAGGAAGTTGTGGTTTGGGGTTTGGGGTTTCGAGTTTAGGGATTTACAAACCCTTTCCTCGTAAAGCCCTAGTAATAGAAAACACGGGCATAGCTATTTCCTCGTAAGCATTACTAGGACTTTACGAGGAAAAAAACGCGGGCATAGCTATTTCCTCGTAAAGATGGTTCCTCGTAAAGTCCTAGTAATGTTATTTCTAGGACCTTACTAGGACCTTACGAGGAAATGAAAACACGGGCATAGCTGTTTCCTCGTAAAGCCCTAGTAACATTACTAGAGCTTTACGAGGAAACAAAATTTCTTATATATACACGAGCAATCCGACTTCTCAGTCATAGTAACCTCCTCTCCATATTCTCTTAAGGTACTCTCTATTTCCTAGTTAGGTGATTAGATTAGGTGGTTAGTTTAGGGAATTTAGATTAGGTGGTTGGTTTAGGGAATTTAGATTAGGTGGTTAGGTTAGGGAATTTAGATTAGTTGGTTAGATTAGGAAATTTAGATTACGTTTGTTTAACTGTTTTTAAAAATTATACAAATTTATACGAGAATTAATGTTTTCTGTTTTTTTTTTTAAATTTAGATGGTTAGAAAGAGCAAAGTTGATGCTGCTCAGTCCAGGAGGCCTGTAGATCAGGGGATTCATTATGGAGATCTATTCGGGGCCGGTTCGTCTTCATCAGCTCCCGGTGGTTCACCTTCGGGAGTTCCCGAGACTCAGGGAGGTTTTACGGCATCCCGGTCTCAGCAGCCACCTCCTCCACCTCCTCCTCCTCCTCCACCGGTCAGGATTCATCTTGACTTGCAGGTGCCGCCGAACGCACCATTTGCGGTGTACACGGTGGAGGATATCTTGGCCCTTCTAGGCAGAGAAGGGCTGCCAGAGTTAGATCCTCTCCGACGGGACGGCCAAAACGTATTATGGTATGTTTTAATTTTTAAAATTTTTTATTAATTTTTAAAAAGTATTATGGTATATATATGTTCTAATTAATGATTTATTTTCTGTCTTTCCAGGTTTGGTCTTGACAATTCTGTCGGATCTAGCGTCACGGACTGTATCAAGGGATACTTTCCCGATGCAGCTCCAAACTGGAAGCTGACGGCGAGCCACACCAAAAAGACGTGATTCAAATCGGTCGCTGTAAGTTTAGTAAATCAATTTAATTTATTTTTAATCATTTAAAATTATGAATATTATTGAACTAATCCGTCTTTTATTTTTTCTGGTTGCAGCAAAAATACCGTTGGTCTATTGGGATTCACCAGCGGGTGAAGTCAGAGTTCGAGACCAAGGCAAAAGCACGATTGTGCGACATGGTCTACAACTGGAAGGGCNAATCATTTAAAATTATGAATATTATTGAACTAATCCGTCTTTTATTTTTTCTGGTTGCAGCAAAAATACCGTTGGTCTATTGGGATTCACCAGCGGGTGAAGTCAGAGTTCGAGACCAAGGCAAAAGCACGATTGTGCGACATGGTCTACAACTGGAAGGGCGACTTTCAGGTATAAATTTAAAAATTATAATATATATATTATAGTTTTACAAATATATATTATTGACTTTAATTCTAATTATTTTAAATCAGGTGAACAGTTACGAGCGCGGGAAACCCGATTGCCTCACAACCACGGTGTGGGATGGCCTCATCAGCTATTGGGCGTTGCCGGACTCGATCAGAACCTCCCATACAAACTCCGGGAACCGCATGGCCACAGACGAGCATGGCAACACGAAGATACTTCACACCACGGGCCGAAAACCTCACGGGGGAGTTCGTCTAGACATGGTATTTTTTTATAACTTTTTAATTTTTACTTTATTTGAATATTCTAATATTCTAAACTAATATTTAATTTAAAAAAAAATTAAGGCTAAAGAGACAGGAGTTCTTCCATCTCTGAAAGACCTTTACGAGCGGACCCACCGGAGGAAGAGTGGGAAGTTTGTAGATCCTGCTTCCGAGCGGATCTACAACGAGGTTGCTGCCCGAGTTGACGAACGCCAGACCCAGCTGACTCAGCAGACTGGGGCTCTGGTCGTATTATCTACTCTTGAAGTGGATAAGATTTACGAGGAGGTAAATAATTTGTTTTAATATATTAATTTTTATTATTTATTTAAATTTTTTCTTACGTTATTAATATTTTTATTTACAGGTCGTCCCGAGGAAAAAGGGCCGTGTTATCGGGATTGGCTCGGTTAACGATGTCCCCGCAGTGACATCGGCTTATGTTCACCAACAAGCCGATGACAATGCTCAGCTGCGGACGGAGTTGCAGGCGACGCAGGCTCATGTGAGTACGCTCACGGATATCCTCGACATTATGGCGGTTGGAAACCCGCAAGTGGCGGAGAGTTGCGTCAGAGACGGGAAAGCGGAGCCCGTCCATCCCAACAGCCTCCACCATCTCAGTCACAGCCGCCATCCGACATTGGAGACGACGACTTCGTGTACCAATTTCAAGATCAGCAGCATCCCTTTTAGTTTTTTTTTTAGTTTTTAATTGTATATTATGAATTTAAAAACTTATTAATTGTATATTATTTAGTTATTTATAAATATTTTGTTATTTATTTTTTATTTATAATTTGGTTTTTTAATTTTTTTTAATATATATAATTTTAAATTTATAAATATTTTTTTTTAAATAAGAAAAAATTGTTTCGAAGCAAAATCCTCGGAAAAGTTTCGAAGTAAACTCCTCGTAAACTTTCCTAGCAAGTTCCTCGTAAAGAACCTACTACGAGGTTACGAGGAAATAGTTTACTATGCCCTTACGAGGAAAGTCTACGTGGAGCTTACGAGGAAACCTTTTCCACGCCTTTACGAGGAAACTTTTCCTCGTAAATTAGCTAGGAAATTACGAGGAAAATATGCTTTACGATGAACGTCTTTCGACGAAACACGTTTCCTCGTTATTTCCTAGTAAAGGGCCATTTACTAGGAAATAACAAGGAAAACCCGTCCTAGTAAAGGACGTGTTTTCTTGTAGTGCATTCATATCACCAGTGATCGTCGCTGAGATGTTTCCCAGGGCCTCATCCAGTTCAGATGGGTTAGATGTCTCAACAAAGGATCTAAAGTAACTAGTTGCAACGGCAACCAGTCCTTCCTCGCCCTCCACAATATTTCCTTGCTCATCTTTCAAGCATATAATCCTATTCTTTGCTCTTCTCTGCTTCGTGAGGTTATGAAAAATTAATTGGGAATTCATATCTCCTTCTTTCAGCCATAATACTCTACTCTTTTGCCTCTAAAATATTTTCTCTGCCTTAAGAGGATCAGAGAGCTCTTTTTGTGCCAATGTCAGCTCCTCCGTGGTCACATTATCATCCAGATACATGGCTTCCACCTTTTCTTTTAATTCTTCGACCTGCTTTTCAGAATTTACATAATTCTGTCTCCTCCATTGTCTTAGAGCTCTCATGCAGCATACAATATGTGCCGAAATATTCGCATCTGATGGGAGATCAGGAGAATTCCATCGATCTTGAATCACTTGCCTTATTTCCTCACTGTCAAGCCATCGTTTATCAAATTTAAATTTCTTTTTTTTTGCTTTAAAAGGCTTAACCAGGACATTTGCAAGGACTGGACGATGATCCGAGCCTCATAGTCTGAGATACTTAACAGAAGAATGTGGAAACTTTTCATGCCAGTTCTCATTGCCTAACGCGCGATCAAGACGGCACCTAAACGTACTGGTTCCACTCCTAGTTCTTTGTTTCCCTACCCATGACATCTGATTGCCAGTGCATGGAAATTCCAGCATCCCACAATCACTGATCATTTGCTTGAAAGGCAAAAAGGAACTATCAGCTCGCTCTACTCCTCCTTTTTTCTTCTCATGTCTAGTTATTTCATTGAAATCTCCATCATGAACCAAGGTCCATCTTTTATTGTTGAGAAATGCGTAAGACGTTCCTAGACTAGTTCCCTACGTTCAATAACATGGTCACCATAAACAAATGTCATGTAGACTTTTATTCCATCAATGATTGCAGATACATCAATCATCCGATTATTAGAAAATAAAACATTAACTTGCAAATAATCCATAAAAAACTAAGCTAAACCACCGCTTTGGCCAAGATGCTCAATGGTAAACAACTTACCAAATCCTAAGTCAGCCTGAATGTTTTGCAACATCAGCTTCCTATTCTTCGTCTCAGAAATGAACGAGAGTCCTGGGCGATGCTTCTGATACATCTCCGTAAGGCGTCGAAAAGTGAGGTTGTCCTCAATCCCTCGACAGTTCCAACTGATTGTCTTCAATGTTAAAGGTTTGGCGGATCTTAGGCATCCGCCATACCATTCATCTGAGTACTTGGACCTGTCTTCTGCTTCCTTGTTGCCATGCCTTGTTGGACTTTTCTAACTCTCTTACCACCGGTGTCTTTTGCAAAAATTGCTCTGATTCTTGGTGAAGCTCTATGAACAGCTTCGTGTTTATCCTTTTTTGAGTCCTCCTGGAACAAACATCGAGCAGCACTCCTTGGTGGATCCTTTATAACCGCAATCTCCTTTTTATCACTTGTCACTGGCGCTGCCGCATTTATAAGGATTGGGTTGTGTTTGTCATGTGCTGCATCTGATTCATTACCGTCAGGTGAGCCTCCCTTGTTTAGTTCTATCTCATAAAATTCATCTCCCAGGAGATCGTTGCGCTGGACAATCATTAGCTCATTCCCAGTCAGCTCTTCATGCATGTCTTCATCATCGTTGTTGAAATCATCACTTAGAGCGCCAATCTTTAGTGCATCATTTGGGGGAATAAGGCTCTCAGCTTGTACCATAATCTGGTCATGCTCTTCGACAACTATTTTTTTAGTCTAAACGTGACATTCTCATCAGAATGTATACGTACATCCGCTTGAGCACTTTTAGGCGAAACATCTCTCGATGTCCGAGTCAAGGGCAGTACAGACATACGATCTGTGTTCATTACCAAACTCGATCCTGGAGCATCAGTATTGAACTCCCTTATCTTCAGAGGCAAGGAAGCCATTTTCCTCCAAGATTTTTCTTTAGCCACATCTTCTTTTCTCACATAAGAATAAGGATTTGGCCTCTTACCCCTTGTTTGCGTCTTTTATCTGTTGGGGTCAAAATCGGTACAACGGAATCAATAGCCAAAACTCCCCGCAAAAATACAAAAGGAGTAGTTTTATAAAACCCAAGAAGTCGTTTTATAAAACTCGAAGACATTCTATAAGGCTCGAAGATCGTTTTATAGAACTCGAGAAGTCGTTTTATAAAACTAAAAGATCGTTTTATAAAACTCGAGAATCCGTTTTATAAAACTCGAAGATCGTTTTATAAAACTCGAAGATCGTTTTATAAAACTCGAGAAGCCGTTTTATAAAACTTGAAGATCGTTTTATAAAACTCGAGAAACCGTTTTATAAAACTCGAAGATCGTTTTATAAAACTTGAGAAGCAGTTTTATAAAACTCGAAGATCGTTTTATAAAGCTCGAGAAGCCGTTTTATAAAACTTGAAGATCGTTTTATAAAACTTAAAGACCGTTTTATAAAACTCGAAGATCGTTTTATAAAACTCGAGAAGCCGTTTTATAAAACTCGAAGATCGTTTTATAAAACTCGAGAAACCGTTTTATAAAACTCGAAGATCGTTTTATAAAACTTGAGAAGCCGTTTTATAAAACTCAAAGATCGTTTTATAAAACTCGGGAAAGCCGTTTTATTAAACTCGAAGACCGTTTTATAAAACTCGAAGATCGTTTTATAAAACTCAAAGATCGTTTTATAAAACTCAAAGATCGTTTTATAAAACTCAAAAAGCCGTTTTATAAAACTCGAGAAATCGTTTTACAAAACCGCGAAAGACCAAAACAGCCACGAAGCGCAAACTAGTCGCAACTAGTTCGCCTGCTGGCGAACTAGACGGTCCCGGACTAGTTCGCCTGCTGGCGAACTAGAAGCGTCCAACTAGTTTGCCAGCAGGCGAACTAAGAACCCTCCGGCTAGTTCTCCTGCTGGCGAACTAAGCCAGCCCGGCTTAGTTCGCCTGCTGGCGAACTAGAGACCTCCCGGATCTCCCGCAGCCCCGATTCGAGCCTTACATCCTTCGACACGGTCATATCCTGAACCACGGTCGAAATGTCTCTCATTTCGTCTCGATCTGACTTATCGTTCGAATTCTACGATAAAAACCGTAAAACTCCTCTTTCCCGAAAAGAACTCGAAGAAATCGTATAAAACGGTAACGGTTAAGCAAAACACCGAACATCGCCTAAACTATACGATTTATCCGAGATTTTTCGTTAAGATCATAAAAACGTGTTTTTAATAAAAAAACATCGAGAAAATCGTTAAAAACGGCATCGGATCAGGAAACGGTCTCGTATAAAGTCGTAAAACGACCTGAAAGGTCCTAAAACACAATAAAAACCCATTTTGCGACATTAACGAAATAAAACCCGAAGATACGATAATGTTTTGACGGTTTACTCGCAGACGGAAGATAAAAGGCAAGTTTGAAGATAAATAGAAGATTTCCGCGGAAGAAAAGGAAGGATCGACAGATATGGAAAGTTCCCGATATATTCGGTTTTGAGCGAAATGGAAAGATCAAAACCGCCTAAGGAGGAGTATATAAGGAGGAGGCATAGGGCAGAAGCTGGGAGACGATTTTCAGAGCTTTCACCACCAAAATTAGCATTTAGGAATATTTCCATTTTCTGTTAGCGAGCTGCGCGTCAATTAGGGTTTTTCGTTCTTAAGCCTTTCGGCTACTCTTTTCGTACCAGTTCTACACAGATTCGGAATAAGAACCTCTTTGCTCTCAATTTCGTTTATTCACTTTTAAATTCTAAGTTTATCATTGTCTTAATCTTCGTTGTGCGGTTCTGCAGATAGCCGGTTCCTCTGGAAACTAAGGGTTTTCCCGAAGTTTCCTTTTTTACGATTTATTGACAGTAGGTGGATTTTTGTTCCCACATTATCATTGGTATTTCTAGATCCACTCATGGCTAGAGCGCGAGATGAATAGGACAAGAGATGGACTCTACTTTGAGAGTTTGAGCGGTCACTTCTCTGCCGTGTATGTTCTCCCTCAGATACACGCTGGGATCCAGCCTTAGAGCTTCCAACTTGTTGGTTTTGCACTGGTTTGACCGTGGGATTGTGTGGTTCCTTCCTAACCCTGTCAAATACAGAGTCTCTCCCACGGTTAGTCAGTAAAGGAGCATTCTTTATACATTTTGCAATCTCGTGTGTCATAAGGCCACACTGAGTGCAATGTTTAAAGAGTTTCTCGTAATGCAGCTTTATATTGATGTCATCCCCATTCCGTGTCTGCAGTTTCCGATAGAATTTCATTGGTTTTTTAAAATCAATCTCAACCCTTAATCCTCCCTTCTGTGGCATCAATCAAATCGACTCTCCCAAGCTTTTCTCTAATAGCTTGTAAGTTTGGCTCAGTGCAGAGATGGAGGGGGATACCCTGTAATTAGATCCAGAAAGGAATCAAAGAAGGGTAATCTTCTGCTACGATAGGCTCCCATAGAACCAAAATGAACATACAATAGTTGTGATGAAACGGCTCCTGAGAGAGAACCTCATTGAGATCTTCTTCATTATCGAAGTTAAAAAGGAAATGGCGATTTCCCAGATCACATGCCGTGATCCTTTCCCTTATCCCCCAGTGCTCAGGCATCGCAACAATAAGTGGTTCTACTTTTTGTTTACGTGGGTTTAAAATCTTGCCTATAAGAGACAATCGATATTCACGGATTAGGTTTTCGTCTACTTGTTCCGGGAGCAAGATTGGCTCGTTATCATCGTCCTCTTCTGTGAAACGATGGCTTTTTTTTTCCTGTGATGCCATAAGAGCAGTCAGGAAGAGAGAAAGTGTTTGAACTTTACGTGACGAGGAAGGATGTTGATCGTGATGAATTTAGAGAAGCGATCAGATATTCTGGTTTTGCCGTCAGAACTATCACCAAAGAGTGAATAGAAGCAGAGGAATCAGATTTTCAAAGGAAAATTCATAATCGCCATTGGAGTCTCCAGAGAGTGCCGCTAGGGTGTTCTGATCTTTTTTTAACTGTGCTTTGCCTTTTTGTGGTCACCCCTCTTTATCTTTCTGGTATTAACTCATCAAATGCAATCATACATCAAGGATTGTTTATGTACTCTTCTGGAGTATTCATATGTATTCTCTCTTTGGAGATTTTATAACGTTTATAAGACCTTGTATTGTACTCACAATAACTGTGGGAACCGAAATTCACCCCTGTCAATTTTACGTAAATTTAGGAATTTAGAGTAAACCCTAATTTCCCAGAGGACCCGGCTATCTGCGGAACCGCACACAAGCAATCAAGAACACGACGAGATTAAGTAAAAAGATAATAAAAACGAGATTGAGAGTAAGGAGGAGTCTTATTCCGAATTCGCGTAAGAACGGTACAACAAGAGTAGCCTTAGCTGCGTGAGCCGTCGGCGAGATTCCTAGTTCTAGCAATCTAAGACTAAAACTCTAGTTGAGACGCAGCTCGATAACAAAAACGGAAATATTCCTAAGTGCTAAGTTTTGGTGGTGAAAGCTCTGAAAACTCGTCCTCTGCTTCTTTCCTTTGCCTTCTGCTTATATACTCCCTCCTTTAGGCGGTTAAGTCCTTCCTTTTTGCCCAGATTCGAGTTTATCGGGAATCTTCCATTTATATCGATTTTTCCGTTTTCTGTGCGGAAATCTTCTATTTATCTTTAAACTTGACATTTATCTTCAAACTTGTCATTTATATTCTTTCTGCGAGTAAATCTTTAAACCGTCATTGCGATAAAAACTGTTTCACGAATTTAGACGAGATCGTTTCCGGATACGATGCCGCTTTTATAAAATTTCTCGAGTTGATCGTATAGTTTGACAATGCACGATGTTCCGTCTAAACGTTTCCGTTTTATACGATCTTCCCGAACTTTACGATAAAATAAGACTTTTACGATTTTTCTCGTAAAACTTGAACGGTAAGTGGGATCGAGATGAAACGAGAGACGTTTTGACCATGGTTCAGAGCATGATCGACCGAAGGACGTATGCCTTGGTTCAAGGACACGGGAGATCGAGGCTTGGGACGATCAGCTCGACATACAGCTCATCGTACGTTGAACTAGTTTGGTCTAACCTGCTCGCGGTTTACGGCGGATGCGGATTTTTTGCAGGTTTTCGCTTAACTTGGTCAATCATGAAATCGGTGATTGTTTTGTTCGCTCTTCCGAGATGACGATTTCCAAATTTTCCGCGGATTTCCTTTGTTCAGAAAGTCCTTAGAATTTTATAAAACAACTTCTCGTGTTTTATAAAACGTATTTTTATTTTTGCGGAAAGTTTTGGATCAATCTTCCCTAGTAGACGCCCTGCTTCCCTCTTGATAGCGATAGCATTATTGGCGATATCGCTTTCTAGACTTCTAATTTGTTCATACAAAGCGTCAAGTTTCTTTGACACTTCGCAGTAAGCAATATTCAGCTTGATGTCTAGGTCATTCTTTAGCCTCCAATTTCCACTGAAAGCATGGTTTAATCTAGCTTGGGCCCTTCCTTGGTGTGATCTAATGAGGGTGTCGTAGTTTTGGGTAAAACTATCTATGTTAAGAGTGTGTTCCTGAGAGCTTCCATGTCTAAAGAATGTTTTCTCAGTGGACTGGACATTCTTATCGCCTTGGATTATATCAGGTTTCTTTTCCTTTATTAAAGAATGAAGTAGATCCAAAGATTGCTTAATTTCATCTATTTGAAAATTGTTTATGGATCTAGCTTCTCTTTCTTTATCTTTATTAGCATAAGATTTACCCATTGCTATGTTTTCAATCAGATGATTTGCTTCTTCAGGGTTCCTGGAGCTAAAATTTCCGTTACTCGCAGTATCTAGCGTGATCTGGTAATCCAGCTCGAGGCCTCCGTAAAAGAATTTAAGGAGTTCTGGTTCCGAATAACCATGGTGGGTGCAATCTCGCTGGTGATTCTTAAATCTAATCCAAGCGTTTCTGAAAGATTCTCGTGGGCCTTGAAGGAATGTGGAGAGTCTATGTCTCGCGTCCCAATATCGAGTTTCATCGAAGAATTGGTTTATGAACGTATTGCGGATATATTTCCAGCAAGTTAGAGATCCTGCTGGTATTTGATTTAACCAATTTTTGGCCTCCCTCCCTAAGGAGAAAGGGAAAAGTCTACAAAAATTATTATCATCGAGTGCTAGATCTTCCAGATAATCGATGTGCTCATGGGGGTGTTCGTGGGCAGAACCACATAAGGGGTTTTTTGTACCAGATGGATGTAGTCAAGATGAACGTAGACTTATTTGCATCATCCTCTGGTAGCTTAATGGCTGACCTATTGGAATAGGTCTTAATGGGGTCTAAGTAGTCTTGCAACTTTCCTGCATCTTCAGTTGAAGATGGATAGCATTCAACAGGGATTGCAGTCCCCTGTTTAATTGTTATATTATTGGTTTCATTGCATAACTGACCTAACTGTTCGTTTTGGACTACTTCCTCATTAACTAGGTTGGTAAGTAAAAACTTACCTGCTTCCGTCTCGATTGCGTCGATCGATGCTGGTGTGACTATGTCGATCGATTCCTCGGTCGACATATCGCTCGATGTTTGTGTTACGTCGTCGGTCGATGCTTGGCCGAAATCTGTCTTTTCCATCTCGAGTTCCCTGTGATAGCAGAGAAAGAGGAGAAGAAATTAAGTACACAAAAATAAAATCTAGACTATATTCTAAACTAAATCTAATGGTAATAAGAAAGACTCACCGGCAACGACGCCAAATTTGATGTCACTCAAATTACCCTAAGGAGTGAATTACTCTCATCAAAAGAAGTTCATTTGTAGTATTTATAGATCAAATCCACAGAGACTCTAGGATTACACAACAAATTATTTAGTCTTTGAAATAAAGCTAGACAGCAAGTTTTAAACAGTAACTTAGAAGATGAGCAAGTAATTGCTCGATTGATTGATTGATTTGTTAAGAGGAAAGAAAGTAGTTAGACTTAGGTATTTTCTCAGGTATGACAAACATGCAAGTTATAAAGGGTTTTTATTGTTCATAGTTCTGGATTCAAACTTTTAAGGTTTTAATTCAAGGGACTAAATTCTACTGGGCCTCGGGTCAACAACTATCGTTCGATGACCGTAAGAAAGTATCCATCGATGTTGAATAGAAATATTGATCGATGACTCCTTGCTATATCGGTCGACAAGATGATTCTCCCGTCGAACGATATCGCTTCCAGCGAGCTCTAGTAACAAGTTTGAAACGGTTCTCTAGTCTTCACTAAATTAACTTACATTTCAGGTAATTTCCAAGTCCTCACTTGTCCATATTGATCCTAAAATCAAAGATAAGGGTGATCAATCCTTAACATTATCATTTATGATGACTAGATGAAGAACTATATTTTAAGCAGCCTAGTATGGTTCATTTTCAATGCATGAGTCAATCCTAATGAGAAACCTAAATCTAACAAGAGAGACTACTCAAACATATTCATGAAAGACAAAGTCATAATGGTTTGAATAATGCTTTTAAGATAGTAATAGCAAGAGAAACAGTAAAGAAATAAGTAAAGCAAGAGAGTTCAAGATCTTCTCTGGATTTGTAGTTCAGATCTCTCTCTCTTCTCCTAAGCTCTTCTCAAAGTATAGCTAGATGCTTCTTCCCAAATTAGGTCTAAAAAGATCTCTCCCTAGAAGTTTGTCTAAACTAGTACAAAACCCTCTTCATCTAGCCTAACAGGCGCCCATGGACTTAAAGTGTAATTATTAAAACTCTTGTGAAGTAATTAGGGCTTCTAATCTTTATTTAATCACTCGGAGGACTTCTGTATCGATCGATGGTGAATGTCTTCAATCAATCGATATGGGTAATCTTTTATCGGTCGATTGTTCTCAACGTACGTTGGTCGATATCTTTAACATCGTTTTGCTCATATATTCATAAAGTCTCCATTTTAGCTCCATAATGGCTAGTTTACACCAATGAGTACCTAAACCTGTAAAAGCTCTAAAAAGACACTAGAAATATCCTTATAATTCCAAAAACATATATAAATCATGGTTGAAAGTGGGTAAAATCCATGACATATCAATAGTGATAGTGATTGAGCTAGATGCCATGATACACAAAAATTAACAACTAGTTTATGTGCTTTGATAGGATCAAATGTTGTTTCTTGGTGTGCAAAACGTCAGTCAACAGTATCGAGGTCTTCCACAGAGCTGAATACAAGGCCTTGGCTTAGAAAACATGTGAATTGACTTGGTTGAACTTCGTACTTTTTCATCTTCAGATTCCTCAACATAATCATGCGTTTCTCAGATGTGATAATCTCTGTGAAAAAATCTTGTCTTCTACAGTCTAACCAAGCACATGGAAGTAGACTATCACTAAATACAGGAAAGAGTTACGCTTGGATTGATTGAAATTTGTCACATTCCAGCAGAACAACAACTGGCTTATATATTTACGACGAGCACTTCCACGCCAGTATTTCACAAGGCTACGTAGAAAATTTGGTTTTGGACTATTGAGGGGGGGGGAGGTGTGTTTGTAGTACATATTTGTTACCTGAAACAAAGTATCAAAGAGAAAGAGAGAAGAATAAGATGTTGGACCAAGAACAAGAGAAGAAGATAGGCCTAAGAGTAAATTTTGTCAAAACCCAGACTTAAATGAGGCAAAAGGAGGTCCAACCTTCTGGTTCTCATTTAAACAACATACAAGAGGGTATGACAAAGCTGAAGACCAAGCCAGCTGGAGATGTGGTCCTCCTCAACCAGTTTGCTCCTTTCATAACATGAATCTAAGAGTTATAATGATTCCACTTGTTCGTAGATAAGAGAGTTGACTTCGGGTTATCATTATTGGTTTTTACTATATAATGTGTAAAGGATTAAACTTTATAACTTTTCCGTTGAAATATATTAAAAGTATTTTCGGTCTCAAATCTTTGTCACACAAAACATTCAAAATCACAATGGAATTATATACCAATGACATGCTTGTCAAATCCCTGATCGTGGCATATCATATAAATAATGTTTCATAATTCTCAGTTAGTATGTCATCAAACTATATACATCTTAGTTTACCTTCGAAGTAACATATGGGGAGTTCCTAGTTTATGTTGTGACCCTTTGAGGAATCGAAGTAACCCAACAACAATATCGGACATCAGTGATTCAAATGTCGTTGGACTTCTTGTTTATCCAATTATTCAAATATCGGACATCATTGTTTAACCAATTCATTGTCGTGTTTAACCGATTCAAGTGTCGTTCTATGCCGCGTTTAACCAATTCATTGTCATGTTTAACCGATTCAAATGTCGTTCTACGAACAAGTGTTTGCTTTTATATGAACTACTGTACGACAATGCTTCAATTGGTGACTGTGTAAAAAATGAAATGAATGAAAAAAAAGTTGAACAAAATTTCATTTACTGAATTGAATTGAAAAAAAAATTGAATAAAGAGGAAAAACGAAAAGAAAGAATTGGACAAATAGTAAACATGAATGGTAAAGAAAAAGATGAGCATGCATTTTCATATTTCAATAATTAGTATAATACACACACAAAAAACCATTAAATTTTAAACTTCTAATAGAAGTTAATTTTTTAACCTAAATATGTTAAAACTTCAGGTATGAAAAGCTGACTTTACTCACCACACATATGATCTAAAAGCAAGTAAAGCAATTTGATTATACGAAACATGCATAATATAGATTGTTTTGACTAGGAAAACTCAAACCAATAGTAAAGCACAATAAAGAACTAGCAACTATAGGCGCCGTGGACCATGTCTATTTGCACGCCATAACTGGTCAGCTATCTGGTCTCGAACGATTTTCATATACACTCCTTGAGTGTCACCTTAATCAATTTGTACCCCATCATCATCATATGACTGATCAATGTTAGTTTGCACAAAGTTACTACCCCTCTCAACTTCCTCAAAATCAAAATCTCTACTTTTATTCCAACGAATAAAATTATGCAATCCCATTATAGCAAAAATTACTTGCCTTTGCGTAGGGATATCATATCTTGGAAACTCATTCAAAACTCTCCATTTTTTTCCATACACCAAACGTATGTTCAATCACCGAACGCAATGATGCATGCCATCTGTTAAACATTTCCTTACTGTTTCTTGGTGGTTCACCACCTATAAATTCTTGGAGATGATACCGCGTACCTTCTTTTCGATCCTTTCTATAAGGCGCTAAATATCCACGTTTATTAGTATAACCAGAATCTACAAGATAATATTTTCTTTCTGAAGGTTTTGGAAACATGGGATCATCTCGTATAGCTGTATTCAACACTCTTGAATCATGTGTAGACCCTGCCATCCCAACAAAACAATATGTGAAAAGCATATCTAGATCACACATGGCAAGAACATTAAGACTTGCTTTTCCTTTCCGGTTGATAAATCGTAATGCATCTCGACCTGGAGTCACCATAGTTGGTACATGTGTTCCATCAAGTGCTCCAATACATCCACCAAAGAGCTCATATCTTTTATCTCCTACTACACTGTTAGATATTTCTTCTAACTCACGAGTTGTTCTTGGCCGCAAGTAGTCAAGTGCCAGTTGTACCATTTCTCTCAGGACCAAGTGGAACTTTCTGTATATTGTCTCTTGAGCACGACCAAATCGGTAACCAATATCATGTTGCGTGTCGTTTTGAGCACAAAGAATTAAGAAGATTGCAACACTTTCATCGATGTTCATGTTTTTCGACCCTTGCAAACCATACTTTGTATGAAGAACCTCACATACCTTGGTAAATGCCTCTGAACTCATGCGGATAAGAGTGCCACATGAGATGTCATTGTTGTAGATTTGTGCTCGTATGATATTCTAACCATTCCCCCACTCTTGGTTCATTGGGTTTTTGCAAAAATATATTCCTTAGTATGTTGGTGTCAAAAACCATAATCTCTTAATCAAAGTCTACGATAACTTCTGTAAAAGATGGAATCATTGCTTTCTGCAATAATTATTTTATAAAACTTGAGGATCGTTTTATAAAACTCGAGAATCGTTTTATAAAACTCGAAGAACCGTTTTACAAAACTCGAAGAATCGTTTTATAAAACTCGAGAATCGTTTTATAAAACTCGAGAATCGTTTTATAAAACTCGAAGAATCGTTTTATAAAACTCGAGAATCGTTTTATAAAACTCGATAATTTTTTTATAAAACTCGAAGAATCGTTTTACAAAATCGCGAAAAACAAAAACCGCCGTAAAACGCGAACTAGCCTCGTCCCGGCTAGTTCGCCCAACGACGAACTAAGCCAAGCCGGCTTAGTTCATTGTTGGGCGAACTAGCCTCGTCCCGACTAGTTCGCCCAACGGCAAACTAAACCATGACCGGCTTAATTCGCCGTTGGGCGAATTAGGAGCGTCCCAGACAGTTTGCCGACCGGTGAGCTGGATCGGTCCGGCTCGGTTTGCCGTACGTCAAACCGACCATCCCGAGCCTTGATCTCCCGTATCCCCGATTCAGTGCTTACGTCCTTCGATACGGTCTGTTCTGAACCACGGTAAAAATGTCTCCCGTTTCGTCTCGATCCGACTTATCATTCGAGTGTTACGATAAAAACCGTAAAACTTTGTTTTCTCGAAAAGTACTCGAGAAAATCGTATAAAACAGCAACGGTTAGACGAGACAACAAACATTGCCTGAACTATACGATTTATTCGAGATTTTTCGTTAAAATCATAAAAACGCGTTTTTAATAAAAACGTCGAGAAAATCGTAAAAGAACGGAACGATTAACCGAGAAACGAACGTAGATAAACTTTATGATTAACTCGGAAATTTACTAAAAACGGCATAGGATCAGGAAACGATCTCGTATAAAGTCATAAAACGGATTTATCGTAAAACGACCCGAAAGGTCTTAAAACGCGATAAAAGTCCGTCTCACAATCTTAACGAAATCTAACCCAAAGATTCGATAACGTTTTATGGCTTACTCGCAGAAGAAATATAAATGTCGAGTTTGAAGATAAATGGCAAGTATGAAGATAAATAGAAGATTTCCGCGGGAAAGAAGGAAGGATGGAGATAAGTGGAAGATTCCCGATAAACTCGAATCCGGGCAAAATGGAAAGACTGAACTGCCTGGGAGAGGAGTATATAAGCCAGATGCATAGGGCAAGAGCAAGGGGACGAAAATCAGACCAAAAAGGCGGCTGTTAGCTTAGGAATTTAGGACTTAGCGTTTAGACTAGCAATCCAAATCCTTAGAACGTTTCGACGTCTAAGTTCTTCAATTCTCCTTTGTAACAGTTGACGATCTCTTACTTAATTAAAGCTTTCACACAAATTCTTTATTTTCTTTTCTTCGTTGTTCATCTATATTCTGTTAATTTCGTTTGTTTTAGTGATTTCCGCAAAGATCCAGGACCTCGGGAAAATTAGGGTTTTTCTCTAAGTTTCCAAATTTGACGGAAAATTGACAGTGTGGATTTCGGTTCCCACAGTTTGGCGCTAGAAGGTGGGGGGGGGTCGGATTCTCTTACACAATAATCGCTAGAACGAACGAGAAAAAACATGCCTAATCTGAACGATGACGTCATCTCGTTCGAGAAAAGAGAAACGATCGATTCGATCAAACCTCTCAACGGTCTTCTCGTTATTGAGCTGACGATCCAGAATATGGATGTCGCGAGGATATTAGTCGATACCAGGAGATCGGCTGATATCGTCTTCAAAAATAGTCTCGAGAGAATGGAAATTGATCCGACTGAAATCGCAGAAAACGTAAGCCCGCTAGTAGGACTCTCGGGGGAGATCACCATGACTCTCGGAACGATCAACCTGACGGTTCGCGCCGGGAGCATAGTGAAAAACGTCGAATTCCAAGTCGTCGATCGACCCATGTCTTACAATGCAATCGTAGGGACACCGTGTTTAAATTTGATGCAAGCGATTCCGTCAATGTACCATATGTGTCTCAAGTTCCCGACTCCGTGCGGGATTGAGACTATATGAGGAAATCGGAGGACCTCGCAAGTTTGCTACGCCGCGGATTTAAAACGAAAAAATCTGCTGGTCGATGTTTCTTCCAAAAAGAAAAAGAAGCCGACGGCCCTCGACAATGCCCCAGAGCAAGATAAAACGGAACTCTTCTGACAGTTGCGAGAAGCCGAGGCTTTGGAAGGTAAACGCGACCAACCTGCGAAACTGTCATCTCAGTGTGCATCGACGAGAATTTTCCAGAGCGCTGCGTCGAAATCGGTGCAAACCTGAGCGAGACCTTAAAAGTTGAACTCCTGACATGTCTTAAGCAAAACTCGAACACGTTCGCTTGGACTGCGTAAGATATGCCAGGAATCGACATCAACATCACATGTCACGAATTTAACGTTGACCCAACATCCAAACCCGTCAAACGAAAAAGACGAAAGCTGGGGCCAGAACGCGCCGAAGCGGTCAACGGCGAAGTCGACAGACTCCTCAAAGTAGGATTGATTACGGAAGTTCGGTATCCTGACTGGCTCGCCAACCCCGTCGTCGCAAAGAAAAAGAACGTAAAATGGCGAGTTTGCGTTGATTTCACCGATCTCAATAAAGCGTGTCCAAAAGACAGCTATCCGCTGCCACACATCGATTGTTTGGTCGAGGAAACCGCGGGAAACAAACTCTTATCTTTCATGGACGCCTTCCCGGGGTACAATCAGATCATGATGAACCCTGACGATCGGGAAAAGACCGCATTCATAGCTGATCGCGGAACTTACTGCTATAAAGTGACGGCCTTAAGAACCCTGGTGCGACTTACCAACGACTCATCAATCGCATGTTCGCCGAACAGCTCGGAAAAACAATGGAAGTGTACATCGACGATATGCTTGTAAAATTACTCGAAGAGCGAGATCATGTTGTGCACCTCCAAGAATGTTTCGAAAGGCTCAACCTTCATAACATGAAGTTGAACCCTGTGAAGTGTCAATTCGCCATCACATCCGGAGAATTTCTAGGGTACCTTGTCACTTACAGCGGGATCGAGGCCAATCCGAAACAAATCACGACATTGATAGAAATGGTTTCTCCTAGAACAAAACGCGAAGTACAAAGACTGACCGGCAGGGTTGCAGCACTTAACCGTTTTATCTCGCTATCAACGGACAAATGCCTACCTTTCTACGAAACATTGGAAGGAAACAAAAAGTTCGAATGGTCAAAAGAATGCGAGAAAGCTTTCCAACAGCTAAAACATTACCTAGCTACCCCGCCAGTACTCGCGAAACCTGTAGAAGGAGAACCGTTAGTCCTCTATATCGCAGTATCGACGACTGCCGTAACTGGCGTCCTTATTCGGGAAGAACGCGGCAAACAAAAGCCAATCTTATACGTAAGTAAGATGCTACTGGACGCGGAGACGCGATATCCGATGATGGAGAAATTGGCTTTGGCCGTAGTCATGTCAGCAAGGAAATTAAGACCATATTTCCAATCTCAGACCATCGTCGTGCCCACCTCGTTCCCTCTCCACACCATTTTGCATAGTCCCAGCCAATCGAAAAGATTAGCAAAATGGGTGATCGAGCTGAGCGAGTATGATATTGAATATCGCGCAAAGACTTGCGTGAAATCGCAAGTACTCGCAGACTTCATAGTGGAAATCCCAACGGGAAGCACGTCCAACCAAGAGCCGAACTCGACTTGGATCTTATACGTTGACGGATCCTCATCCAAACAAGGCTCTGGGATCGGCATCCGACTCGCATCCCCAACGGGAGAAGTATTGGAACAGTCATTCCGATTAATTTTCCACGCTTCGAACAATGAAGCCGAGTATGAGGCCTTGATCGCAAGACTACGATTAGCTCACGGACTGAAGATTCGTAATCTTCACGCGTACTGTGACTCCCAGCTGGTGGCTAGTCAGTTCAGCGGAGAATACGAAGCAAGGGACGAGAGAATGGAAGCAAATCTGATCTTGGTAAAAGATCTGACCCAGAAGTTTGATCAATTCGCCCTGACTAGGATCCCTCGAGCAGAAAACGCCCAGGCAGACGCCTTGGCCGCCTTGGCATCCAGCTCAGATCCTGGTATGAGCAGGGTAATTCCCGTTGAATTCATCGAACACCCTAGCATCGGACCACCCATAATCATAAACCTGATCAATGAACCAGAAGGCGATATGGACGAAAACTATCCAGCCAAAGATCAGTCCGATTATGGATTCGATCGTCCGTGGATGGAAACAATTCTCGCATACATAACTAACGGAGAACTTCCACCGGAAAAATGGGCGGCCCGAAAGATAAAAACTCAGGCCGCACGGTATGTTGTAGTTGACGGAGAAATTTACAAATGGAGATTCTCCGGACCGCTGATGACTTGCGTGCAAGGGAAGAAAGCACAGCGGGTAATGCAGGAAGTGCACTCGGGATCTTGCGGAAACCATTCCGGCGGAAGATCTCTCGCAATAAAAATCAAGCGCCACAGATATTTCTGGCCAATGATGATAAAAGATTGCGAAGATTTTTCGCAAAAATGCGAAAAGTGCCAGCGACACGCTCCAACTATTCACCAACCTGCCGAAGTTCTTTCATCTATCTCGGCACCGTATCCGTTCATGCGATGGTCGATGGATATAGTCAGGCCAATGCATGCGTCAAAACAAAAACGCTTCCTTCTGGTTCTGACCGACTTCTTCTCTAAATGGGTCGAAGCCGACTCTTACGCAAGCATCGAAGACGCCCAAGTAGAAAGCTTCGTATGGAGAAACATAGTCTGTAGACATGGAGTACCATACGAAATCGTAACAGATAATGGATCTCAATTTATCTCGACTAGATTCTAAGCTTTTTGCGAAAAATGGAAGATACGATTGACCAAATCGACTCCAAGATATCCTCAAGGCAACGGACAAGCCGAGACCATTAATAGAATTATCCTCGACGGTCTTAAGAAACGCCTCGACGCCAAAAAGGGAAAGTGGGCCGAAGAGCTCGAAGGAGTTTAATGGTCGCACCGCACAACCCCGAGGCGAGCAACGGGCGAAACTCCTTTTGCCCTCGTATACGGAACGGAATGCATGATTCCCGCGGAAGTCTAATTTCCAGAAGTACGCAGAAGGCTGCTCCCAGAAAGAGAAGAGTCGAACAACTTAATGCTTCTCGACGAACTCGATCTGATTAACAAACGACGGGATCAGGCGCTCGTTCGAATTTAAAACTATCAGCAAGCGGCCGCAAAGTACTACAACGCAAACGTACGCGGCCGCAGATTTCACGAAGGCGAACTAGTCTTACGAAAAGTCTTCCAAAACACCGCAGAACGAAATGCCAGTAAATTGGGAGCAAACTGGGAAGGACCGTAGAAGGTCATAAAGGTAGTCCGGCCTGGAGCATACGAAATCGCAAACATGCAGGACATCAAAATTCCTAGATCCTGGAACGTGATGCATCTCAAAAAGTACTATCACTAGGCGACGCGCCCGCAAAACACTGAACTACGAGACGGCTTGATCCCCTTAAAGGGTACGTAGGCATCTTGTCGCAAAGCAAGACCAGCCGACCCCCCCTCGTTTAAAAGGGGGGGGAGTAGGTGAGTATACGTATTCTCGTATACTCCCGAAATTTCAAAACTCAAAATTTCTCGAACTTTTTCTTCAACCAACGTATCAAAAGAAAAAACGACATTCTGAATATAGCGAGACGTCGCCGATGTTCGGAAAACCGTTCCTCTCCAACAATAACAAACAGTCCACCCGCGACTATAAAACACACACAACTCTTAATATACAATCCCTTCGCGAAGGTCTGAACTACGTAAACATCTATTACTTAAAAATAGTTTGTTTCTGATCACAACAAACTCGCAACAGTCCTAAACAAACTTAAGTTATCTCGCAGAGATAGCTCTCGAACACCCGACACAAGGGTAATAGCGCTATAAAAGAAATTCAAACTTTTGGTCAGCACTGCCAGGAAAATTAGAACTTGTTCTCGGTGAGATGCTCGGTTCCAACCAGACGAATCGTATAAGCCGAGAACATATCGCGGATTCTGAATCGGTATGGAATCAGGTTAAAATCCCAACCGGCAAAACGAAAGCCGACTAGTCATCGCACAGCCTCAGTACAAAGGTAAACCTAGGTCTTGCCCTAAACCCAGCACACTGGTCGCTAACGTCTCCAGGCATGAATCAAGATCCTAAAGGCATGTCTCTTCGTCTATAATTAAACGTTCACTCGATTTGCTAAACATCCTAAAACGAGCAAACGAATAAGGCGATACCCTAAGGGAAAGTAATGCGAGACGACAACTCGTGGACCTCCCTCAATACAAAATCGAAGCAACAAGTTTAAACGAAAAACTGATTGTTCATTACGAAAACAAAAGTTGCCGAAGCAACAATGGATTCAAAGCCGTAAAAGGCCAGTCCCGAACAAGTACAAAAGCCATAGTCGGCCAAGCGCATAAAGATCTAATTTTTAAAAGTCATGTACGAGACTACATCTTCAAACATCCTCCGCACATGGAGCCTCATCCTCATCCATCGCATTACCTTCACCTGCGACAGCAACCTCCGGGTCGTCATTCTCGTCCGCATCAGGGTGAGGCACATTTTCGGCAGCAAGAGCTGGAACGGAATCACTTCCCTCGACATGAATAAATCCTTCAGTCACGCGGACATTCGATTCCTCAAAACTCTTCATCTTGCGCTGAAGTCTGCGCAGCTCCAAAGCCTTGGACTTCTTTGCATCCTTTGCCTTGATCAGAGAGATCGCGGTCTTTCCGAGATCGCGCTCCAGATCGCTAATCCTAGCCTCAAACCGAGACACCTCCGCGGAATGCACGTCCTCTGACACCTTCAGTTTCCCCTCGAGCTGAGCAGACCTCTCTTGCGACTCAGCCAACTCCTTGGCTAAACGCTCAACTTCGGACCCACACTCTTTGATCATCCCATCGATCAACGAAACAAACTAGAAAAACCAAGATAGACGGTCAGATACGAATATATTCTTCTAAACATATGATTGCGAACTTGTACTTTGGTACGCTGTTGCGACATTGAAACCGAGCTTGGCGCCTTGCTAGACGAAGCTCCGGTCTCGGGACCCTTTACGCCTCTCTTTCTCTTGGGAGCATCGGGGTTTGGACAAGTTCTCTTACGGCCTTTGGCTGAAGCAGGCAGCGTCGCGCTAAGCGCCGGAAGTCCCAGAACAATCACCCTCTTGGTCGGAGGAGGAGGCCTCAGAATCGTAACCGGGTCAACCGCAGTAGGAGCTGCAACCGGTTTGATTGCGACAGGAGTCGTAACCGATTCGACGACGGTGAGAGCCGCAACCGGTTTAACCGCGGTAAGAGCCACGACCGATTCTACCATGGTGGGAGCTACGACCGTTCCAACCTCAGCAGAAGTAGCAACATTTTTGGCTGCAACAAGGGGCAGAACAGCAAACACACCCGACGGTTCAATAGCAACGCCCGTCGAGGAGTCCACTATCGTATCCATTGATTCATCCAAAATAGCCTTGACCTCTGTCGAAAGCACAGATGGATCTACCGGGGGTACGCCACTCGACACGGCATCCTCCTCAGCATCGCTGCGGTCCATCTCGTCTTGAAACAAGAGAAACTCGGAAATCCGAGCATCCTGCGGATGTGCCATAGGGTTGTCACCAGATGGGACCTCACAGTTTTGTTGATCACCTTGGGAAGAAGACATCTTGAAATTTTCTAGAGAGAAGTTGGAGAGAAACTTGAGAGATGGAAGATATGAGAGGTAATGATTCAATACTTATAGAAAAGAAGAGCCTGTCCCTCGTAATAAGACAAATCGCAGCCGTAGATTCCGATTAAAGCAACTCCATTTGCCCGCAAAAACTTTCTCCGGAATTTGCGAGCTGGGGGGCTAACTGTTGGTGTCAAAAACCGTAATCTCGAAATCAACGTCTATGATAACTTCTGTAAAAGATGGAATCATTGCTTTCCGCAAGAATTATTTTATAAAACTCGAGGATCGTTTTATAAAACTCGAGAATCGTTTAATAAAACTCGAAGAATCGTTTTATAAAACTCGAAGAATCGTTTTAATAAAACTTGAGAATCATTTTATAAAACTCGAGAATTGTTTTATAAAACTCGAAGGATCGTTTTATAAAACTCGAGAATCATTTTATAAAACTCGAGAATCGTTTTATAAAACTCGAGAATCGTTTTATAAAACTCGAAGAATCGTTTTATAAAACTCGAAGAATCGTTTTACAAAACTGGGAAAAACCGAAACCGCCGTAAAACGCAAACTAGCCTCGTCCCGGCTAGTTCGCCCAACGGCGAACTAAGCCATGGCCGGCTTAGTTCGCCGTTGGGCCAACTAGCCTCGTCCCAACTAGTTCGCCCAACGGTGAACTAAGCCATGACCGGCTTAGTTCGCCGTTGGGCGAACTAGGAGCGTCCCGGACAGTTCGCCGACCGGCGAGCTGGATCGGTCCAACTCAGTTCGCCGTACGTCGAACCGACCATCCCGAGCCCTGATCTCCCATAATCTCGATTCAGTGCTTACGTCCTTCGATACGGTCGTGTTCCGAACCACGGTCAAAATGTCTCCCGTTTCGTCTCGATCCGACTTATCATTCGAGTTTTACGATAAAAACCGTAAAACTTTGTTTTCTCGAAAAGAACTCGAGAAAATCGTATAAAACGGCAACGGTTAGACGAGACACCGAACATTGCCTGAACTATACGATTTATCCGAGATTTTTCGTTAAAATCATAAAAACGCGTTTTTAATAAAAACGTCGAGAAAATCGTAAAAGAACGGCAACGATTAACCGAGAAACGAACGTAGCTAAACTTTACGATTAACTTGGGAAATTTACTAAAAACGACATCGGATCAGGAAACGATCTCGTATAAAGTCATAAAACAGATTTATCGTAAAACGACCCGAAAGGTCTTAAAACGCGATAAAAGTCCGTCTCGCAATCTTAACAAAATGTAACCCAAAGATACGATAACGTTTTTATGGCTTACTCGCAGAAGAAAGATAAATGTCAAGTTTGAAGATAAATGGCAAGTTTGAAGATAAATAGAAGATTTCCGCGGAAAGAAGGAAGGATCGAGATAAGTGGAAGATTCCCGATAAACTCGAATCCGGGCAAAATGGAAAGACTGAACTGCCTGGGAGAGGAGTATATAAAATCTATGTTTTTAATCTGACACCACAAAATAATAATAAGCCTTTAAAGCTATAAAATCAAGTATATTAGACGAGGAAGAATGCCACCAAAATAAACTTGAACACCAAACGATTAAAAAAGCTAAAAACCAACATAGAAATTTTATACTTTAATTTCTGCCTAATCATGGTTCCCTTAATTTAGAAGGGTCCATGCCAAGCAGAGTCGTAAAATTTTTCCCTCTAGCTGTAAATCTTGTTGGACTATCATCAAAATTTTGGGAGTAACCAAAACCTATTTGTTGACTATTTTCCATAGTGTTGCTTGTGAGTGCCAAATCCACGTTGTTGCATTGATTTCCAAATCTGTCTACTCCAGTCAACGCCTCCAGATACTTAATCTTGATTTCTTCACTTTCAAACTTAATAAAATCTTCACGAATGTCACCATCATTCTTCAGTAACTTGTTTGCTGCCCACCAGAATGTTCCAAGTTGTTCAATCTGCAATTTTTCCAAGATAGCTGTTGCATCACCATATGATAGTTTTTGAATTTTGCGTGAGCGTAATTCTTCTAACAAATCCTTACGGCTATCTATCACACGTCAAAATACACTCTCGATTTGCGCTTCAAAGTTAGCTTTTCTTCTTGGAGGACAGCTGCTAGATGTTCTCCGTTTTGCTTGTTTGGGTACTTCATCATTAGATGCAGACAAGTTTCTCACATCTAAAACTTGTTGTGTACCTTCTCGATTGCCTTCTTGTGTTTGGGAATGTGTCTCTTTCAGGTGTGCTGAATATGTAAAAGGAGAATAACGTTCATCTTGCTCAACATCATGTTCACCATATATTTGATCCAATAAATCTTTGAATGGCAACGGCTTCTTTTTCAAAACACTAACGAACTTTCCAGATTTTCCATACTCATGTATATTAAACAAAACATTAGTATACATTTTGTTTATGATATAAATATATCTTTATATGATAAAGCAAAAGTAATCACCACAATCCGATCTGTCCACCAAGACGAAGGCATCACTATCTGTCCACTAGACGGATCAACCACAACACCAGTACAGTTCATCAACTGATTATTTGTTTGCCAAAGTTTACGCAAGTAAGCCATCTTGTTCTTTATCTCAATATCCCAAAAGACGTTCTTGTCTCCAGTCAACTCAAGCAATTTGTTTTCAACTCTTTTTTTACCAGCAACATTAGGCATTCTACTAGAGTAACCATTTGCTTTTAACTCCCCAATAATGAGTTCAAGCAGAATTTGAAATTTCCTATCCTTCCAAACATACTAAAAAACATGTTCTTAAGAATCAAAATTTTGTTTTCATCATATTGACTTGTTTAAAAAGTACTTGAATTAACTTACTGATCCTTCTGGATCGCTTTCACCATCTGCTTCGACATCATCGTCTCTTAAGCGTGATCCATTATTTCCTCGAGACCTTGTCATGATCCTAAAAGTATAGTAGGCAAACATTCAAATCAAAAAGAAAATTATAACAGTTTAATCATAATCTACTTTATAGCTCTATAATATGCCTTTGATGTTGCTCAAACTCTGCTTCCGCTTTCGTAAATAAGATTTTCTACGTAGCAAGAATACTTATTTATTTACTGAGTTAGTGGGATAATCATGAGATTAAAGAAGATAAGTTTAAACTTTATTATTTTCTTATTTTGGGTGCATGGTGAGGTTAAATTGATCTTGGATGACGATGAGTTGATACTTTATCAGTTTCTTGCGCCATTTTTTGAATTATTTTTATTTTTTTACTTTATTTTTTAATTTTCAAAACTTTAACTATTGTTTCCACTTATTCCTCATCAATATTGGAGGATGAATTATTTGTTCAAGAGTTCCCACGTATCTGGGGAAAACAAATGAATATAGTGAGACCCATGTGTTAACAATTTGACAGAAAATTCAACTTTAACTAGTACCTATTTTGGAGGGAAAACAATTTCATCATGATTTTATTCATAAATTATGGTCACCAATTGAAGCCAAGAAAAATTTCATATGGAACAGAGTTCCTAGTCAAATACATGTTTCATAAAAGGTTCAGGGTTTATGATTTAATTCCTTTTTTAGAACTACGGTCGTAATTCTTATAAATTTAATTAGAGAGGAGTTCTTTTTTCTTAGATTGGATGCTACAAAATTCAACATATATATAAAAGAATAAAGTATGTATACAACTATCCATGTGGAAAAGTTTGACAAATAAGATATGACCAAGAGAGTACAAAAGATTAGCTTTTAGAAGTAGAAGCTTTGTGTTTTGGAGAAACAGAACGAAGAAAAGAACCGTTCCTAGTAAGCTCTTTAAGTGGCTTATCCGTAAATCTTATAAGGTTATAAACAAAACCTCCGGCCATAATTCCGAGAAGAGGACCAACAATGTAAATCCAAAGTCCATCATACACTCCCATCACTATCGCTGGTCCTAGACTTCTTGCGGGATTCATCGATGCTCCTGAAACCGGTCTAACATTTTGGCATATTAAGAATAGCAATAATAAAAACCTAAATTATGATTTCTAGTCATATATGATTCTTCTTGCTTGTCAAGTGAAAAAGAAAGAGAAAATGTTTACCCAGCCACGAAGACGTTCAACATTATAGTCATCCCCACCGCAATTCCAGCTAATTCTCCGACCTATAAACGAAATTTAAGAACAATCCAACAACATAAGAGTGTATATTTGCATATTATTTTCCTTATGATTTGTATCTATGGCAATATATATTAAAATATGCACTAGTTATATCAAATGACACAACTTGTGCTTAAAAAAAAAAAACAAATGAAATGACTACTTTAAATAGTTTATACGAACTAGAGATTAATGATATCATCCATAAAATTTTACAAACCACAAGATTTTGAGAAACGGCCCCACAAGTATTGTAATTAAATTAATACACTTAGTAACTTTCTTCTCCATTCTTCTTAATTGTAGAGCAAATTGCTATAAAGTAATACTGATAATAGGCTATTAAGAAAATATACAATGATTAGTACCAATATCCAACTGTTTATGATGATATAAAAAATACCAACCGCACGATTATCAGTGGCAACGCCGGAGATAACAAACATAAGGAGGAATGAGATAATGATCTCAGCTGCGAGGGCTTGTGCTGCTGAATCAGACGGAGTTGTTCCGAAGTAAGCTGCTGGTGTCACATGGAACATTAGTTTCAGTGTCAAACTCCCTAATAATGACCCCGTAAGTTGTGCACCTATATACAATGGTACCTGTCCAAAACATTATACAAACATATTCATAATTCAGATACCAAATATAATAATTACTAGTAACTATAATTGTTTGCATTTGTTTGAACATGTAATGTGTTTATGTTTTATTAACATAAAAAACCTAAAAAACATCCAGAGAAGAGATGGAGAGTAGATACTTGATACCAGGGAAACCGCCGGAACACAGCAAAAGTGAGGGTGACGGCAGGATTAAAATGGGCACCGGAAATGTGACCTGTAGAGTAAATCATGACCATAACAATAAGACCCCAAGTCACACATATCCCAGGAAATGTCACTGTTCCACCGTACAACACATTCACTACCACCACCCCACATCCAGCGAATATTAAGAAATACGTCCCAATCATCTCTGCTATCAACTGTAATCAGGATTGAAAAAACATAAAATAATTAGTTAAAAATTATAATTTTAATCATTACTATGAAATAGAATAAAATTTGGTTGGTTTATGTATTTACCTTTTGAGTGAGGCAAACAATGCTGGGAGAAGAACAAATGACTGTTTCGATTCCTCGATGGCAATCTTTGCCTTTGCCTTTCTCAATATTTGATATTTCCTCTTCTTCAATTTCTTCAACATGCGAAGTCATTTTTATTGAAGTTCAAATTAAATGTTGTAGATTTTGTTTTAATTTGACTTATGAGTGGGTATTTTTTTTTATTTTGGGAAAATGGAAAACGAATGTCTCGCGGTTAAGAGAATTTGATGTAGCAGATGAAAAATAGGATCAGACTTTAACGTTGTGTAGAGATAGGTAAAAAAACTGACTATGATTGGTACTAATTAATGGTCACAAATTGTGAGTTCCAAATAAATAGTCAGTTTTTTTTGGTCACAAATTTTGAGTTCAAAATAATCTACAAAATTATTTTTAAACACAACATGAAAATATAAATTATTATTAACAAATATTTAACTATAGTATATCTAAATATATGTTAAAATATATCGTCTGCCAATTGCAGAAACTAAAACTCTATACTAAAGAAGATTATATATTTGAATATTTTAGATTATAATTTACGTATCAAACTCAAAATTATATTAAAAAGTGATAATAATCAATAAGAATATAAACTAAAATATATAAAAAATTACTATATATTAGTAATGATGAATAAATTAACATAAACAACAAAAATATAGAGTTATATATTATATAACATTAAATGTAAATCATATATTTAATTTTTTATAATACTATCAAAGTTTTAAATTTACAAAATAAAAAAACTGTGTGGGTCAAACTTTAGTATATAGTTTTTTTTATTTAGATTTTAGGAATATATAGTGCTATCTAGATAAATTTTAATATCTTAAATAAAAACATTTTATTCAAATAAATGATAAAGATATGGAGTGATATTATAATTAAATTATGTGAAATTTGATAACTGTTTTAAAGAATGATCCAAATAAAAACTTTTTACATGAAATAAATCATAATTTCGTTTTAATAGCATAGATATATAAATATATAATATATTATTTTGTATATTTGAAATAGAATTTCAGTATTTGTTTCTAACATATTCTATTTAAATTTTGTAAATAATGTTTTCGAAACTCCATCAATTTATATTATTATTCTCATTAAAATATAATTAGAAATATTTTAAATAGTTTAAAATTCATTTATAAATAAAATAATAGTTTTTAACGATTTACGGAAATACAATTTTTTTATATTGAAAACAACACTAATAATATATACACAATATCTTACTATAGGTTCTCCATTTCTCAAATAGTCTTTTTCCTATAATTCTTTTCTGGTTATATTATTTTAATAAAATAAAATCAAATCTTAAGAAAAACTCAGAATCGAGACTCTTCTTAATCTAAATTAAAGTATCACAAAAATTTAGTTATGAGATATTGACTTTAGATCGAAGGCTAGATAGATCGTATGCGATGTATGAGGATATGAATTGTGCTTGCAAAGTGTGTAAGCTCTTTTTAATAATAATTTATATTTTATTAAGAATATGGACATTAAAGTATTTTATCAAATTTCTCCTTAGTTTCGAAAAAACATTTTATTAAATTTCTCTAATTTCCATTTGAAATGATTATCATATATCTATATTAAACATATGTTTATCTAGAAACATAATTAACTTAAATTTTAATTTAATTCTTAATTTATTACTTTGAAATAAAATCGGGCTAAAAATATTTTTAGTATTTTCAAATTTAAAATCATAAATATAGTATTTTAAAATTTTCACTTTACTATTAGGTGGAATGTTTTGTTTGAATTTTGATATGTTTTGTGTGAATTTTGATATGTTTTATTGGTTAAATAATTTTCAATATTTTTGATTTTTTTTTTCTAATAAACTTGGAATAAACTTGTTCGTTATCTTATTTTATACCACACATTTTTCAGATTTCATCAACACTAAGCTTTAAACTAACTCAACAAAAAATATTAGTATGAAAGGCAAAGAAAAAACAATTAAAAGTTGCTTCGTATAAATAAACTCAAAATTGAGACCATTCATATTCTAAATTAGAATATAACAAAAATTGAGTTATAAGATATTGACTTAAAACAGAAGGTTAGATAGATCGTATGCATGCATGATGGTATAAATCATGCTTGCAAGTGTGCAAGTTCTCTGATTATATAAATTTATATTTCTAACAAATATGGACTTTAAAAATTTTTCTAAAATTTATCTGTTTGTCAATTGAAATGATTAACATGTATCTATCTTAAATATATTTTATCACAAAACATAATTAACTTAAATTTTTTTGATCAAATTTTAATTAACTTAAATTTGAATTTAGATTTGAATTTGTTAGTTTGAAATCAAATCATGATAAAAGTATGCGCAATACTCTCAAATAATTTTTTTTTAAAGTTTTCATCACAAAAATAGCCTTCAAAAAATAAAATGACAAAAATAGCCTATTTTATTTTGAAATTTGTAATATTTATTTTTGAGTTTTTAAAATTTGCAATCCTAAACTCAAAACTCCACCCCTTAACTATAAAACCTAAGTCTATATTAGTTAACCCAAGGATATAAGTGCATATTTACCCTTTAATAAAAACTTATTTTGGTCATTTTTCTCCTAAAGGGCTATTTTTGTGAAAATAAAATAAAAAGAGTTATCCAAGGATATTTCTCTAAAATATTTTTATTATGCTGATGCATAGTAATAGTTTTTGTTTTATTCACCAGAACTTGGATCACCTTAATTGTCTTCTTCCTCTACTCTCGTCAGTCTTGTTGTTTCAGCTGGTGCATCTCTGCTTTGATGGCCTCCAAACTTCCTATCTGTCCTTTGATTGAGAAATATTTTACTGTTTGAGTTATTAATTACAATTGCAGCACTGTGATAGAACTAAACTGGAAAACACTGAATAAGCTGGAGAATAGATTCCAATCAAATGAAGGGCTCCTGAAACTAAATTTTACCTTGTGTTCCTCTGTCCGATGAGTAAAGGCCAACAGAGTCAGAACTGACACGAAACCTGACTTTCAAGGATTAGCGTCAGATTCTGCAGCTCTCTTTCTTTCCTCGCCGGCTCATGATCTGGGCAAATAACATAAGAGGATTAAGACACTAAGAAAGTCTGTTATGGCTCTGAAAATAATATCTTTGACATAAAACGTAATATATTTGCAGCATAAGTATTACCTAGCCATGGACATAGATTTACGTTCCCCTCCAGTTTTTACTACAACTTCGAGCAGTATTAGTGAGTTGTATGAAGACATTACTTGGCGTATATATAGGGTGTGAGGGGAAGTCGAAAAGTAATTCATGGGGTTGTTTTCTTTGATTGAATGCAAATATAGATGTATTTAGTGAGAGGAGGAGAAGTTAAATGGCGATTTAAAACTGAAGAACGAAGCATTCACGTTGTGCGCGAGAAAGTA
The DNA here is from genome assembly GCA_932364175.1 of Eruca vesicaria subsp. sativa. Taxonomy (NCBI): domain Eukaryota; kingdom Viridiplantae; phylum Streptophyta; class Magnoliopsida; order Brassicales; family Brassicaceae; genus Eruca; species Eruca vesicaria. Next base: position 106,804 of record CAKOAT010056822.1, read on the forward strand.
GCCATGGGACAGGTTCGGGTCTTGCATTTACCGTCTTCTTCCCATTTTGCATATATCTTAACTAAGGGACTTCCATCTTCTATCTTCAACGATTTCAAGCGCAGTCTCTTTGTTCGGTCACCCAATGATTTGAGTAAGGGGGGGGGGGGGGGGGGCAACCAGCTCCTCCAATATTTTTGGATCTCATGAGTTTGTTGTATTAGTTCTCATGTATTAGTGCAACCGACGAACTACCTCGTGTGTATATTGATCTACCATGGTTTTGACCCACTTTTAACCATGATATTAAGATGATTTTACAATATCTATATATATATATATATATATATGTTTTGGAGTCTATTAGATATGTTTTCAGGTTCAAGAGCATTTTGGAGTAAAGTTAGGTGCCCTTAAGGAGCTTAAAGGAGAGTTTTCCCGAGATGACTATGAAGATCAGACAATAAGGTCGATATCCAGAGATACATATCGATCGATACACATCCTGTGTAATCGATCGACGACGCTTCTGTAGAAGATGACGGATTGAGATACTCCATCGATCGATGTACGCCTTGTACCATCGATCCGTATCGAGCGTGAAGAACAAGTTTGACTCAGCCGACTTGAAGCCCAAGTTCTCTCAATATTACAAGATTGCACCTAACGAGTTTTTAACCTATTTGAACTCATATTTATAGTTATGCCTATGTGTTTTGGCAAAGTGTGCTTTTAGTGCCTTTGATTGCTTTTATTCTTTTTATGCTTCTTAATACTCATAGTTCTTTGATTTATAAAAGTATTCTTTTCATCTTACTCTGATTTTCATCAAAGTTTATAGAGTTCCAGATTTAGAAGAATATACAAAGAGATTTGTTATTCAAAAGAACCAAGTGTTCAATCTTCTAATCTTATGAATTTCTATTATTACCTTGATGCTATAAATCACTTAGCCATGTCTGAGTAGATTTACTTGTTAGGTTTGGGGTTCAAATAGTTATGAGGGATTAGTCCCAACTACGGATTGTTGAGTTGTGATATTCATTATCCTGATGAACCCTAATGCTTACTCTAGAGTAGCTAACTAGAGTATGATCATGGAATGATTTAACTTGTTAATCATCATCCTGAAATCATCTAGCATAAGCTGAGGTCCTCTAGTGACGAGCGAGAGCCGGTGTATGATCTTGGGGAACACATATTCAATTCGATCTGAAGCTATATCGATCGATACTCCTATAGAGTAATCGAATGATGGCAACATATCTCGTCCGATACCGCTGTCAAAACATCGGTCAATATTGCCGGCAGTCAGATCAATGGACAAGTCTAGATAGCGATATCTAATAGACTTATCTAAGAGTTGAAGTTCTTTAATATCTTGCAAGCAACTTATACAGACATCTGTAGCATTATAATCCTGATTATCTGAATAGCAACCTTGAATCTAACTACTTTCTTTTATTGTTTAAAACCTAAACCAATTCTCTTGAGCAACTCACCATTCCTCACAACTGCAATTTACTTTTAAACTTAATCAACCTAGCATAATCACTAAGGATTATATATTTTGTGTTCCTAAGTTCCTTGTGGATTCGATCCTTAAGTACTACAAATGAACCTGTTATTTGAGAAAGTAATTCACTCCTTAGGGTAATTTGAGTGATATCAAATTTGGCGCCGTTCCCGGGAAACTTTGATCGCCATTAGATTTAATATGATTAGGTCTAGGTTACTTGTTACTGCTTAATCATCTTTTGACACAAAATTTTTTCTTGTCTTTTTCAGGTACATGCCTAGTAGTACTAGAAGCAACAAGAACAACAAACTTGTATACTTAGAAGACCCCCACAGTTTGGAATGTAGCATCCGCAGAGACTTATGTTCCGCATCGATCGACATCAACAACTGTTCGTCGACCGACACTCGCTTACCACAGTCGACCGAGACATTATTCGTCGACCGATACTCACACCTTTCCATCGATCGACATCAACAACCGTTCATCGACCAAAATCTTTCATCCGACATCTATCGATATACCTCATCTTAAATTGATCGATACTTATCGGCGAGACATGGTAGCGACTATTATTCTCACTACTGATGAGAATGGAGCCATGTGTGATGAAGATGGTCACCTGCGTAATGCAGCAGGTAAGAAGCTGAATGCTCAGAAGGAAATCATTCCTGAGCAAGAAACTGCACCTACAAACCTCATTCAACCTGTAGAAGAGGCTAACCGAGCTAGAACTTTGGCTGACTACAATCTTCCGGATCAGTTCTATACCAACCGATCAGCCATCCGCCCTCCTGCTATTTAGAGAGGAGATTTCGAGCTCAAGCCGCAGTACTTCACACTTGTAGGACAAATACCCTTCTGTGGGTTGTCCCATGAGCATTCTATGGACCATCTGGAGAGGTTCGAGGATCTCATAACTGTCATAAAAACCAATGGAGTCCCTCAAGACTATCTTCTCTGCAAGCTTTTTAAATACTCTCTATCTGGAGAAGCTTTGCTGTGGCTGAGACAACTACCACCAGGTTCTCTCACAACCTGGAGCGACATCAAAAACGCATTCTTGCGTAACTACTTTGATGACTCACACGCTGAAGAATGGAGGAGGAAAATTGCTACATTCACACAGGATCCTGGAGAATCATTTAAAGATACATGGAACAGATTCAAATTCTACCAGCAAGATTGTCCATACCACGGATTCAACAAAGTGCAACTGCTCTGCACTTTCTACATATGCATCACTTTGAAGTATCAGATGGCTCTTGATACAGCTAGTGAGGGCAACTTCACCACCAGGAATCCGTAAGAAGCTGTGAAGTTAATTGATAACCTAGCTTCAAGCAACAGGACAAAGAACACTGTGAAGACAAAAACTACATCATTCCTTGGGAAGGAACAGATTAATGAAGTGCAAGCACAGCTGGATAATGTTCGGAAGTTACTAAACAAACAGATTTGCTTAGTGGAGGATGCAGAAACTGTAGCTGAAGAGGAATACACAGAAGAAGATGTGAACTGGATCAGTTGAGCTGGATTTCAGAGGTCTGGTAACCAAGGAGGATACATAAACTTTGCAGGACAGAAAAGAAACCTCAACCAGAGTTCACAGAAGCCTACCAACTACATCAGCATCAACCTCAACAATAACATGAGTTATGGAAACTCATTATACTCAAATCCACCCCCACCCACCCAAGACAGTAAACTAGAAGAGATGCTAGACAAGGTTCTTGAGAGTCAGCAGAAACTTCAGATGGACTTCAATGGAAAGATCGACTCTGTCTACACCAACCTCAACACAAAGCTTGATACCTTAAGCACCTATGTGAAGAAATTAGAGAATCAGGTGGTTCAGACAGGAGAAGCAATAAAGAAGCAAGAAGCTTTAGAAAACGGAATGGGATAGTTTTCTACTAACCACCATGTGCTTGCCATCCTGGATGATGACTTTTGGGAAGAGGTGAAGTATGAGAAGCTGAAAAATTCTGACAATGAGAGGGAAATAAACATCGGATTCGACATGTATCGATCGACACCGTCTAACCAGAATCGATCGATATTACCCCTCGTGAAGAGATGGATAGACTTTGACGAGTATCGATCGATGGATTTCGAGGAAACCCCTCAAGAGTGCAGTGCCGTCAAGATTATATCACATGAAGCCTTTGCAGCACGACACCCACATCCGCCCGTCCCTTTCAGAATCAACACTACACGAATTGATCGACAGACAGACTCACCCGTCGATCAATACGAAGCTGTCGCCCGATATACTACTCCCCAACGTCGAGTGCCACTCCGAAGATAGACTTTACACGACTTAATGCACTCCGGGAGCAGTCTAAAACTCCCAATAACCTTCCCACCGCCATCATGAATAGACCCACAGATATCTTTGAGCCCATGAAGATAGAAAAGGAAAAACATGGAAGAGTTCTCAGAAAAAGGAAAGAGAAGATTCCCAAACCTTATAAAAGGGAAGCTAATGAGAAAGAATTGTCAAACTTCAGAAAGAGAGTTCTGAGAATACCTAAAGAGAAACCCTTTGAAGAAGCCTACTTTTAACACATATTGTGGATGTTTTTCAGAGAAACCAAGGAGACAGAAGAGGACATCAAGAGAATGTTTCACTAAGTCAAAGACAGTCTAAAGAAGAAGATCACATTGGAGAAGAAGAGTAATCCAGGGAAGTTCACAATACCATGTTCAATAAGAGGTGTTGAGTTCCCTCGTGCTCTCTGCGACACAGGATCTGGAGTTAGCATCCTACCCAAGATCATGGCAGACCATCTAGGTCTGAAGATAGAGCCTACTGAAGAATCTTTCATCTTCGTGGGTTGTTCTCAGCAGAACTCTGGAGGCATAATTCGAAATCTTGCCATACAAATTGGAGATGCCCTAATTCCTACAGACTTCCACGTCCTGGACATCAAGCTCAACCTCAAGACATCTCTACTGCTTGGAAGGGCCTTCTTAGCAACAGTTGGAGCTGTTTGTGACCTGAAATCCAATAAGCTCTGCCTAACCCTAATTGACCCTACCATCCACTACAATCCAGTCCAAGTCATCAAGATTCCAAGTACAGAGAGCTCAGCACTCGTAGCAACTTGTTTCTCTACCCACGAGTATGATTCAATGGCTGAGTACGAGACAGAGCAAGACGTATCGATCGACGGAAGCCTTCTTCCATCTACCGATACCAGTCAACCGGAGTCGACCGACGAGTATACTTGGTCATCGATCCACATGCTATTCCAAGAGATCGAAGAGGAGTTTCCAGACGGCGATTTTAACGTAGATGATTTGGAGAACGATCATTACATTCCAGAACAGGCTAGCATCAATACTCATGAGGAGTATGATGACGATTATGCAGAGGAACGAGCCACAGAGTACAGATTTCTTCAGGAAGATGAAGAAAGACCTCCTCTACCGTCCTTCATCTTCAAAGCATCGATCGAAAGAGACTACTCTCCATTGACCAATATGCACCAACCAAGATCGCTCAAAAGACATTTCGAACCACCGAGCGACAACCCCTACCATGTACCAATCTACGTCCCACATGATGATGATACACAAGAGTAAGACTAATCAATTGGAAGTTGGGAAACCAATTACCACGAAAGTTTCGCAGTGGATACAGCACCACTGACACATGCGACCAAATCAGAAGCACACGTATCGACCGACACGGAGCAACATAAATTGATCGACACTTCCCTCAACCAATCGATCGATGCACATGCCGTACTATCGACCGATCATACGACTACACCATCCGAGGTACAAACATATAACTTCGATTTTACCTTACTAATTCCGATGAGTTTTGTATTTTCAGGGATCCAGATGGCCATGCACGAGCAATGGATGGAAGAATCATTCCAATCTCCAAAGAAGACGTTGGAGACATTCTTCAGATGACAAATGGATCAGTCAGCCCCTTCGCACAACAACCCAACAAACAATTCAAGATACCCCAGAAAAGCAAGATGGTGCAGAAAACATTCATCTCAACTCAGCATATCCATAATTTAAACAAGCATCGATCGATACGTGGAGACTCACATCGAACGATATACGTCGAGAATTTGGGAAATGAGCTTTCAAATTCAGGATTCGTCAGTTCTTGTGGGAAAAGAAAGACGAATATGGAATCTACAGAGATGAGAATGGTTTTGCAAGAGGAGTAAATGGAGACATCCTCCATGTTTCCAAAGAAGATATGGGGAAATTGCTGAATAGAGCCTCAAAGATGGAGCGCTCTTGTTTCTGTTTACCAGAACACGCTGAACAGTTTGCTAAAGGAGTTCCAGTTTGCAAGCTCTACACACAAGTAGAGGTCACGTACCTGATCAATGGAAGAGTTGGTGAACATAACTGGGAAATGGCATCACGGAAGTTTGAACATGAAAGAACAACAACATCACTTCAAGGAGAATTACATTGGCTTCAGACTACCAATGAATAAGTTCGCAAAGAGAGGAACGCCCTGCAAGAAGAAGTGAATGCGCTTCGCGAAGAACTGGAATCTCAGAAACCGATATCGATCGATGACCCACACAGCACATCGACCGATATTAGAGCACCAGACTTCTGTACCAGAGAAGAACTTGAGGAAATAACAAGAGATATCTACAAAGCTATTGAAGCCTGTGGAGACGAAGCATACATATTACTCGACAAGATGTGGTTCCCAGTACAGAGTGACGTTCAAGGATTGGAATTCACAACAGAAGGAATTCAGAAGGAGATCAAAAACATTCAGAGACAGCTCGCAAACCGACCTGCACCATTCGCATCGATCGACGTGCCACTCAGCACATCGACCAATAGACATCCTTTCAAATCGACCGATACAGCCACACCAAGATCGGGCGATAATACCTCTTCCTGTGTAAAAAACATCCAACACCTCGACACCATGCAGCTGAGTATTGATCTAGAACAAACCTACAAAAAGATTGGACAACACGAGTTCAGCATTGCGAGCCTTGAGGAGTGGCTACAAAGAATCGAAGATGAGGTCCAAGGGTTGAAAGCTAGTATGACCTGAAGCGAGAAAGCCACAAGAAGCTTCTTAACTTCATGGTTTGGCGAATCACAAGACAAGAAGGATACTTGTTTCCCAACAAATACCTGCAACTCACCTCACTAGACACCATACCTCCATAGTCAAGCTAAATGACTTTAACTAAGCGCTGAGTGGGAGGTAACCCACTATTAGGTATTTTCTTACTTAGTTTTATATTATTTTTAGTTTTTACTTTTGTTTTATTAATTTTAGAAGAAATTATACACGATCACTACCTGTATCGACCGATACGATCCTGTCGACATCGCTCGACATAGACCTATCCATGACGATCGATGAAGGCGACTCACCATCGATCGATACGAATTCCGGTCAGGTATATCGTTCACAATTTTTGATATCAGTTATACATTATTTATGCCCTAACTCCGACTGGTTATACACTGAGGGACAGTGTATGATTCAAGTCTGGGGGAGTGGATATCACTGATGCTACTTTACCTTTTGATCTCATTAAATGTATTCCAAATTTTTTTTATTGAGTCAAAAAGAGGACAAAGATATTTCAACATTTTTTTATCTAACCATTCTTTAGCACCATTCTTAGATTTGTTGATTGCAGAAAGTACTATAGATGCTAAAGTGGATCACCGGTCACCTATGACAACACTTTTCATGATTGTTTTGAAGAACCAAAGCTGATTTCCAACCTAACCTGACATCTATTGCTTGTCTTGGGGCTTGGTATACAAGGGATCAGAATCCTCCTGCAAGTCTGGAAGGTAAAAGTCTTGATAATTTTGGTTTCCTTCTCTCCTTCCTTTGGCATACCAAAAAAATAATAAAAGATTGAGATGATTTCCTGAGAGGCAGAGGGAGAGGTACATTACCCATGACCCCATTATTCTAATTCAAAGAAATGATTACACGTTGTGGAAGCGAGGGAGAGGTACATTACCCATGACCCCACTATTCACCTACACTTTGTCAGAAAAGGCTACAAAAGTAGAAAGATCAATAAGATGAACATTTGTTGTTCATTGGGATTGATATAAAAGAAAAAGAAAAATTTGGGATTCAGAGAAGGGAGATATAGGGAGAAAAGAAACCATAATGAGAATGCCTGAAACTTGCTTGAGTTGAATCCAAGTGTTCCTTGATCGATACTCCCAAGGTAAAGCCTACACTTTTATTTTATGCATAAATGAAATCAGTAGAGGGGATAGACAAACAGGATTGTTAAGTTGATTGGCTAGATGAATTTTGTTGCTAAGCTAGGATATAGTATAATGTACTTCTGTAGTTAATAGTTATGAGATGTGGCTTGCAACAAAGTAGAGGTGATGATCTTAAGTTAAGATTTGATTGAGTCACTGCTGTTTCTTTTTAAACTTCTTCCAAAGACTAACTATTGTGTTTGCTTGAGGATAAGCAAAAGGTTAAGTCTGGGGGAGTTGATCTACCATGGTTTTGACCCACTTTTAACCATGGTATTAAGATGATTTTACAATATATACATATTATATATATATATATATATATATATATATATATATATATATATATATATGTTTTGGAGTTTATTAGGTATGTTTTCATGTTCAGGAGCATTTTGGAGTAAAGTGATGATTTAGGTGCCCTTATGGAGCTTAAAGGAGAGTTTTCCCGAGATGACTATTAAGATCAGACAATAAGGTCAATAACCAGAGATACATATCGATCGATACACATCCTGTGTAATCGATCGACGACGCTTCCGTAGAAGATGACGAATCGAGATACTCCATCGATCGATGTACACCTTGTACCATTGATCGATATCGAGCTTGAAGAACAAGTTTGACTCAGCCAACTTGAAGCCCAAGTTCTCTCAATATTACAAGATTGCCCCTGACGAGTTTTTAACCTAATTGAACACATATTTATAGTTATGCCTATGTGTTTTGGCAAATTGTGCTTTTAGTGCCTTTGATTGCTTTTATTCTTTTTATGCTTCTTAATACTTATAGTTCTTTGATTTATAAAAGTATTGTTTTCATCTTATTCTGATTTTCATCAAAGTTTATAGAGTCTAGATTTAAAAGAATATACAAAGAGATTTGTTATTCAAAAGAACCAAGTGTTCAATCTTCTAATCTTATGAATTTCTATTATTACCTTGATGCTATGAATCACTTAGCCGTGTCTGAGTAGATCCACTTGTTAGATTTCGGGTTCAAATAGTTATGTGGGATTAGCCCCAACTATAGATTGGTTAGTTGTGATATTCATTATCCTGATGAACCCTAATGCTTACTCTAGAGTAGATAACTAGAGTATGATCATGGAATGATTTAACTTGTTAATCAGTATCCTAAAATCATCTAGCATAAACTGAGGTCCTCTAGTGACGAGCGAGAGCCGGTCTATGATCTTGGTGAACACATATTCAGTTCGATCTGAAGCTATATCGATCGATACTCCTATAGAGTAATCGATCGATGGCAATCTATATTGTCCGATACCGCTGTCAAAACATCGGTCGATATTGCCGGCAGTCAGATCAATGGAAGAGTCTAGATAGCGATTTCTAATAGACTTATCCAAGAGTTGAAGTTCTTTAATTTCTTGCAAGCAACTTATAAAGACATCTGTAGCATTATAATCCTGATTATATGAATAGCAACATTGAATCTAACTAATTTCTTTTATTGTTTAAAACCTAAACCAATTCTCTTGAGCAACTCACCATTGCTCACAACTGCAATTTAATTTTAAACTTAATCAACCTAGCATAACCACTAAGGATTATACCTTTTGTGTTCCTTAGTTTCTTGTGGATTCGATCCCTAAGTACTACAACTGAACCTCTTATTTGAGAGAGTAATTCACTCCTTAGGGTAATTTGAGTGATATCATATATATATTGACTATGTAATATACATTGAGAGGTGTGGAATACAAATCCTTTTATGGTATCAGAGCCATAGCTCTTGAGATCTCCTCTATCTTCTCTTTCTCCTCGATTTTCTTCTCTCTTTAGTTCCTCTCTCAATTTCTTCTTCTATCGAAATCACCTCTGTTTCTATGGCAGCCATCACTCCCGTCAAAGAAAGGGCCTTCGGCGTTACCAATATCAAGTCTCATATTCCTCTGATCTTGGACTTTAAAGATCATAACTATGTTTCATGGTGTGACCTATTCCACACTCACTGCCTTGCGTTTGACACAAACATTGTCGGCCACATCGATGGAACAGCCCTTCCAGCTGACGCAAACGATGCTCCAGGGATGAAACGAGATGGCCTGGTCAAACTTTGGCTTTACGGCACGCTCACACAACCTCTGTTTCGTTTCACATTCAAGTCCGACGGAACTGCACGAGACATATGGGTGCGGGTTGAGAACCAGTTTCGGAACAACAAAGAAGCATGCGCGATACAACTGGAACACGATCTACGCACCACCAAAATAGGAGACCGATCTGTTCATGACTACTGTTGGTGTCAAAATCGGTCACGACGAAATCAATGGCTAAAGTTTCCGTAAAAATAAAAATATGTTTTATAAAACACGAGAAGTCATTTTATAAAATTCTAAGGACTTTCCGAAACAAAGGAAACCCATGGAAAACTTGGAAATCGTCATCTCGAAAGGAAGAACGAAGCAATTGCCGATTACACGATTTCCAAAGATAAGCGAAAAATTGCATCCGCCGTAAAACCGCGAGCAGGTACGATCGAACCAGTTCAGCGTACGAACGAGCCGAACCAGGCGATTTAGCTCGCTGTACGGCGAACTGGTCGATCCCGGACCAACTGGTTCAGTTTGCCGTACGGCGAGCTGGCGGCCCACGAACCAGCTCGCCATACGGCAAACTGAACCACCCGGTTCAATTTGCCATACGGTGAGCTGGCCGTTTCCCGAACAGCTCGCCGTACGGCGAGCTAAACTATTCCCGGTTCAGTTTGCCGTACGTCGAGCTGATCATCCCGAGCCTCGATCTCCCACGTCCTTGACTCAAGGCATACGTCCTTCGGCTTGATTATGCTCTGAACCATGGTTGAAACGTCTCTCGCTTAGTCTCAATCCGTCCTATCATTCAAGTTTACGATAAAACAATGAAGTCTTGTTTTCTCGAAAAAACTCGAGGAAATCGTATTAAACGACAACGGTTAAACGAAACACCGAACACTTCCTACCTAAACGATTTACTTGAGATTTTAGTAAAAAATCTTAAAAACGCGTTTTTAATAAAACCTCGAGTAAATCGTAGAAAACGGAAACGATTAACCGAAACATCGCACATTGCCAAACTTTACGATTAACTCGAGAAACTTATTTAAAAACGGCATCGCATCAGGAAACGATCTCGTCTAAAGTCGTAAAACGGTTTTATCGCAAAACGGCTTGGAAAGTCTTAAAATGCGATAAAAGCCTACTTGCGACTTTAACGAAGTCCAGCCCAAAGATACGACGACTGTTTAACGATTTACTCGTAGAAAGAAGATAAATGTCAAATTTGAAGATAAATGTTAAGTTTGAGGATAAATAGAAGATTTCCGCGGGAAAAAAAGAAACATGAAGATAAATGGAAGATTCTCGATAAACTTGAATCTGGGCGAAATGGAAGGACTAAACCGCCTAGGAAGGGAGTGTATAAGCAAAAGGCAGAGGACAGATGTGGGAGTCGATTTCACCCTACTGTCAAATAAATCGTAAAAAAGGAAACTTCGGGAAAACCCTAAGTTTCCAGAGGAACCGGCTATCTGCGAGAACCGCACAACGAAAATCAGATGACGAAAATACTTAGAATTTAAATGAGAATAAACGAAAACAGAGAGCAAAGAGATTCTTATTCCGAATCTGCGTAGAACTGGTACAAAAAGAATCGCCGAAAGCGTAAGAACTAGAAAACCCTAATTGAGACGCAGCTCGCTAACAGAAAAACGGAAAGATTCCTAAATGCTAGTTTTGGTGGTGAGAGCTTTGAATTTCGTGTCTCTGCTTGTGCCCTAGACCTCCTATTTATATACTCCTCGTCTTGGCAATCCGATCTTTCCATTTCGCCCAGATTTGACTTAAATCAGGAATTTTCCATTCTTCTCGATCCTTCCTTTTCATCTGCGGAAATGTTCTATTTCTCTTTAAACCTTCCTTTTATGTTCAAACTTGACTTTTATTTGCTTTCTGCGAGTAAACCGTCAAAACGTTATCAAATATGCGGGTTAGATCTCGTTAAAATCGCGAGATGGATTTTTATCGCGTTTTAGGTCCTCCCGGGCCATTTTGCGATAAAAACCGTTTTCCGACTTTTTACGGGATCGTTTCCTGATCTGACGTCGTTTTAATAAATTTCTCGAGTTAATCGCGAAGTTTTACGATTTACTCGACTTTTTTGTAAAAAACACGTTTTTTTACGACTTTCTCGGCGTTTTTTATTAAAAGCGCGTTTTTTACGATTTTAACGAGAAATCTCGAATAAATCGTATAGTTTAGGCAATGTTCGGTGTTTCGTTTAACCGTTGCCGTTTTATACGATTTCCTCGAGTTCTTTCTGAGAAAACGAAGTTTTACGGTTTTTATCGTAAAACTCGAATGGTAAGTCGGATCGAGGTGGAACGAGAGATATTTCGACCGTGGTTTAGAACGCAACCTTGTCGAAAGACGTAAGTTTTGAATCAGGAATGCGGGAAATCGAGACGCGGAGTGTTCGATAAGTTTTTAGACCGCCCATCGGCGATCTAAAGAGCAACCCTTAGATCGCCCATCGGCGATCTAAGCCGGGCCCGACTTAGATCGCCGATGGGCGATCTAGGGAGTGTTTCTTAGATCGCCGATGGGCGATCTAGAGGATGTGTCTTAGATCGCCCATCGGCGATCTAAGCCGGGTCCGGCTTAGATCGTCGGTGGGCGGACTAGTTGCGACTAGTTCGCGTTTTACGGCTTTTTCGGTTTTTTGCGGTTTTGTAAAACGATTCTCGAGTTTTATAAAACGATCTTCGGATTTCAAAAAATGACTTTTTAGTTTTATAAAAGCGATCTTCGAGTTTTATAAAATGATCCTCGAATTTATAAAACGGTTTCTCGAGTTTTATAAAGCGATTCTCGAGTTTTATAAAACGATTTCTCGAGTTTTATAAAACGGCTCTCGAGTTTTATAAAACGATTTCTCGAGTTTTATAAAGCGATTCTCGAGTTTCATAAAATGATTTCTCGAGTTTTATAAAATGGCTCTCTAGTTTTATAAAATGATCCTCGAGTTTATAAAACGGTTTCTCGAGTTTTTATAAAGCGATTCTCGAGTTTTATAAAACGATTTTTCGAGTTTTACAAAACGGCTCTCGAGTTTTATAAAACGATTTCTCGAGTTTTATAAAACGATTTCTCGAGTTTTATAAAGTGATTCTTCCGGTTTTATAAAGCGATTCTCGAGCTTTATAAAACTGTTCTTTTTGTATTCTTGCGGAAAGTTTTGGCCATTAATTCCGTCGTACCGATTTTGACCCCAACAGTTAGCCCCCCAGCTCGTAAGAATCGTGAGATTTTTGCGAGTGGTTTGAGTTTGTTTGGCGAGTTTGGTGGAATTAGGCGGAATTTTAATGGCCCAAAGTCCAAAGGTGAATAGTAAAATTCTTCTCTATAAGTATATGGAGTAAAATTTTGAATTCTTTACTCCCTCTTTTACAACTTATTCAAGAACTTTTTTCTCTCCACTTTTTCTGAAGATCTTTAAGCATGTTTTCAGGAAGAAGAAACCGTTCCTCGACTAGTTCAAATTTTCAGAATCTTGAAGGAACGAGCTCACAGCCTCCAGCCTTGGATCCGAAAGAAGAGCATTTGTCTATGTTCGCCGATCCGGCGGATGTCGAGGCTTTTTGGGCGATTGGAGACAAATCGGGGTCCGCTAGGCCCGGAACTTGGGTTCCAGTTTCGTCGAGCGTCGATCAGATTTCTGGACGTTCGAGTTCGACACTTTTAAGCAGCGTTGATTTCATGCGCGAATTCTGCCGAATCCCAGAGGCTGTTGAGTTTCGTTCCCCACTTGCCGAGGAGAGTGATGAGGATGCGCCCGACGGTTTCTTCACGTGTTACAACATTTTTTTGGAACAACGGTTTCTTCCAGAAGTCATTGTGCATTTCCTTCACAGGCTAGGACTGTCGATTAGTCAGTTGTATCCTTCAAGTTTAAAGCAACTCGTCGGTCTTTTGACGCTAAGTTACGAGCAGGGAATCACCCTAACTGTTGATCATCTCGAAGGTTTGTTAAAACCTACAGGACAGTCGCGGAGGATCACTCTAATCCCTCGCAATGAAGT
>CAKOAT010056822.1:158032-171639 GCA_932364175.1 Eruca vesicaria subsp. sativa
CCTTCTTCTAGCGCCAAACTGTGGGAACCGAAATTCACCTACTGTCAATAAATCGTAAAAAAGGAAACTTCGGGAAAACCCTAAGTTTCCAGAGGAACCGGCTATCTACAGAACCGCACAACGAAGATTAAGAAAACGATAAACTTAGAATTTTAAAAGAATAAACAAAATTGATAGTAAAGAGGTTCTTATTCCGAATCTGCGTAAGAACTGGTAGAAAAAGAGCAGCTGAAAAGCTTAGAACGAAAAGCCCTAATTGAGACGCAACTCGCTAACAGAAAACATAAATATTCCTAAATGCTAATTTCTGGTGGTGAGAGATCTGAAAATCGTGTCCTTTGCTTCTGCCCTAGACCTCTTACTTATATACTCCTCGCCTTGGCCATTCGGTCTTTCCATTTCAAACCTGCCTTTTATCTTCAAGCTTGAAAACGTTAAAACGTCAAAACGTTATCGTATCTTCGGGTTAGATTCCGTTAAGATCGCGAGATGGGCTTTTATCGCGTTTTAGGACCTTCCGGGCCGTTCTGCGATAAACCCGTTTTCCGACTTTGTACGGGATCGTTTCCTGATCTGATGCCGTTTTTTGTAAATTCCTCGAGCTAATCGTAAGGTTTTACGATTTACTCGACGTTTTTATTAAAAACACATTTTTACGATTTACTCGACGTTTTATTAAAAACGCGTTTTTTACGATTTTAACGAGAAATCTCGAATAAATCGTATAGTTTAGGCAATGTTCGGTGTTTCGTTTAACCGTTGCCGTTTTATACGATTTCCTCGAGAAAACGAAGTTTTACGGTTTTTATCGTAAAACTCGAACAATAGCTCGGATCGAGATGGAACGGGAGACATTTCGGCCGTGGTTCAGAATGCGACCGTGTCGAAAGACGTAAGTTTCGAATCGGGGATGCGGGAGATCGAGGCTCGGGACGCCCAGGAAGTTTCTAGTTCATCCAACGGCGAACTAGTTGCGACTAGTTCGCGTTTTACGGCTGTTTTGTTTTTTTTTGCGGTTTTGGTAAACGATTCTCGAGTTTTATAAAACAATCTTCGAGTTTTACAAAACGATCTTCGAGTTTTATAAAACGATCTTCGAGTTTTATAAAATGATTCTTCGAGTTTTATAAAATAATTCTCGTGTTTTATAAAAAGATCTTTGAGTTTTATAAAACCGGTTCTCGAGTTTTATAAAACGGCTTCTCGAGTTTCATAAAACGATCTTTGAGTTTTATAAAACGGCTTCTCGAGTTTTATAAAACGATCTTTGAGTTTTATAAAACGGCTTCTCGAGTTTTATAAAACGGCTTCTCGAGTTTTATAAAACGGTCTGCGAGTTTTATAAATGACTTCGAGTTTTATAAAACGACTTCTTGGGTTTTATAAAACTATTCCTTTTGTATTTTTGCGGGGAGTTTTGGCTATTGATTCCGTCGTACCGATTTTGACCCCAACAAGCATGCTAAGTCGTAAGCAATTTTTGTCTATCTCGATCTATTGTTCTCTAACCGTTCAGGCATAACTCGCAAACCGATTCAATCTCTCGTACAACTGAGAAACGATCACCACGCTTTTGAGCGTGCTCATTTCCTAAAAGAAAGAAGGAGCTAGAGACGTTGACGTCGTCTTAAAACCGACTCGCTCCTAGAAATTTTCGTAAATCAGACATCCAAGTCATCAGCAATCAACCATGGTCCTTAATCGACCCGGATTGTCGATCATCCCAATCCTTCAAAGGAAACTCATCTTTTTTTTTTTCGTCGAACATTTTCTCTCACATCAAGAAAACGCTCTCTATAAAGCAAACTCTCGCAAAAATAAGCGGAAAAATATTGGGACAATATGACGCCTTGTCAAAATCATCCCAAAAGCAAACGACAAACCAAGAACCGTCGAAACACTAAAGACTGATCCAAACCGTCTGGGAAATAATTTCGAGGACTATACAGCATCTCTTGTCGCAATCATGCTGTTAGAAAATCTCTGCGAAACTCTAGAGTGAAATTCGATGATTTGCCAAAGTCATAAAGATCTTTTCCAACTTGATAGAACAAGTTTCGTGTAAGAATCGAAAAATTATATGAGAAATCTTTAGGCGTCAAAGCATTGCTTTCATTTTCCGTTGAACCAAGTGAGTCACAGAATAATGTTAAGAAAATTTACGGCAAAAAGAAAAATTGAGAACACAAAGCAGCGATAAAGAACTTGCCCTCCCTTCTCGCCGACTGATCCTATTGCTGGTCATGTGATTCGTTCCGCCCGAGAAATCCGCTTAAACATTTTGCGACTAGATCTCGGTGAAATAACTTTTCGTAAAACTCCGTGAGTGACTCCAAAAAACTTTCACCGAAGAATCAAAAACTAAGCGAAAAGGTTTCTCGAAAAATCTGCGGAAACATTGGTATCCCAATGCGTCGTGCCGATTTACTAAATTCATCGTCTGTTACTTACGCAAAAAATCCTTGTATAGTCAGGATCATGTCATAACGAAGTAACTTTCGAAAGTAAACATAATAGGTTTTGCAAAAAGTACTTTCCTTATAGCGAAAACCAAGCTATACAATCGGACACTAAACGACCAATCTAAACTTTGTTTTCTCGCCCCAAGATCTGAAAGATCTCATTATGCGGTTCACAAGCATCCGCTTTCATTCCTATCAATAACATTCGAGAAACTACCCCGTAAACGATTCCGCACGGACTCTGCATCGGGCTTCTTAGGCCCTGTCTCCCTCGGGTAAAAAAGAAATAACTTCCATACAAACAAAGGAAAGATTATACAAAACTTTCAACGTATAAATCGAACCTAAGACGGAAAAACGTGTTCTATAACCACGGGCATACTTGGCATATCGAGCTAGACAAACGCTACTTGGCCCTTGTCCGATCACGCTTCACTTTAATGCCAAGTTTACAAACCAGCTCGAGCTTATCGATAGCACGAAAGTGTCGTGGTCTAATCCTCTACCAAATATATCCTTGGCTACACGGCTGAATACAACCTTCAGGCCAAGCCAATACGTTCAATGGGTAATGCAAACTTGTTGAAAATCGGCTAAGTTCATTATTCTCACGATTCACTATATTTCCGAAGCAAGTTGCCTACAAAATCCGACAGAGCTCCTGAAGCCGTACGAGTCTCGGAAGGTCAACACTTCACAATGCACTGTAATTAAAGACGCTTCGTTTCAGGAGCAAACTTACGCAACCCCTCGGTCTTAACTTCCCTAGCATGAATCAAACTATTTAACATCCAAACAGGAACATAAGTTTTGGCTGCGAATGTTCGTAAGCAAGTCAAAGTGTTTCGACGAAAGCAGGGTTAAGACAAAACCCTTGCGACACCGAGCAACATCTTCGAGAGCGAAAACGTTTCAAACATGAAACGCGGCATATAAAATAAAAAACAACTTTTGGCACTGCGAGACGTCGCAGACGCCCGGAGAATAGTTTTTTGACACAAATACCTTCCTCGATAAAGTCATTTTCTAGGAAGACCTAACAGTCCATCCGCGGCTATAAAAATACGCAAAACTTCTTAACATACTTATCCTTCGCGAAGGGCCAAACAAACGTAAACATCTATCAGCTAAAAAGTTTGTTGCTGATCACAACAAAATCGCAACAGTCCTAAACAAACTTAAGTTATCTCGCAGAGATAGCTCTCGAACACCCGACACAAGGATAATAGGGCTATAAAAGAAATCCAAACTTTTGGTCAGCACTTCCGGGAAACTTAGAAATTGTTCCCGGCGAGATGCTCGATTCCAACCAGACGAATCGTATAAGCCGAGAACTTATCGCGGATTTTAAATCGGTATGGAATCCGATAAAATTGCAACAGGCAAAACGAAAGTCGACTAGTCATCGCATAGCCTCAATCCGAAAGTAAACCTAGGTCTTACCCTAAACCCAGCAGACTTGTCTTTAACCTCTCAAGGCATGAATTAAGATCCTAAAGGAATGTCTCTTCGTCTATATCTAAACGCTCACTCGATTTACTAAATATCCAAAAACGAGCAAACGAATAAGGAAATCCACAAAGGAAAAGGAATGCGAGACGACAACTCGCGGACCTCCCTCAATATCAACTCATATTCTTCCCTATACATTCATACGAATAAAAACAAGCTCTTAAAAACGCAAGCTGATTTATAATAAAGCCGCAAAGTGGCAGGGACTCAGAGCCACACACGGCCAGTCTGAAAACTATAACGGCCACACTCGGCCATAGCAAACAACCTACAAGGTTAGTCTCAAGGCCGGCAAAGGTCCAATTTGAGATGCTATTGACATTAATATGCTCGGTAATTTCTGCACAACACATAACCAGACCGTAAAGGTCTTGCTAGGAAACAAGTCATACGAACCTTAACTCCAAAACGAAATATGAAAGGCTTGATCCCTTAAATAGGGTACGTCGGCAGCCTTTACAAGGCGCAGCACTAATCTAAAACGCTTTCCGCTCCCTGGAGAGTGGAAAAATCACTTTCAACGGAACCTTCCAACCATTAATTCCGCCTAACTTACCTAAAACTGGCTAACCACTCGCAAGAACCTCGCGCTAGAAGTTTAAGGTTCTAGCGAGCTGGGGGGCTAACTGTTGGTGTCAAAATCGGTCACAACAGAATCAATGGCTAAAGTTTCCGTAAAAATAAAAATACGTTATATAAAACACGAGAAGTCATTTTATAAAATTCTAAGGACTTTCCGAAACAAAGGATATCCGCCGAAAACTTGAAAATCGTCATCTCGAAAGGAAGAACAAAGAAATTGCCGATTACCCGATTTCCTAAGATAAGCGAAAAATTGGATTTGCCGTAAAACCACGAGCATGTTCGATCGAACCAGCTCAGCGTACGAACAAGCCGAACCAGGCGGTTTAGCTCGCCGTACGGCGAACTCGTCGATCCCGGACCAACTGGTTCAGTTTGCCGTACGGCGAGCTGATCATCCTAAGCCTCGATCTCCCACGTCCTCAACTCAAGGCATACGTCCTTCGGCTCGATCATGCTCTGAACCATGGTTGAAACGTGTCTCGTTTTGTCTCAGTCCGTCCTATCATTCAAGTTTTACGATAAAAACCGTGAAGTCTTGTTTTCTCGAAAGAACTCGAGGAAATCGTATTAAACGGAAACGGTTAAACAAAACACCGATCATTGCCTAACTATACGATTTACTTGAGATTTTCGTTAAAAATCTTAAAAAACGCGTTTTAAATAAAACTTCTAGTAAATCGTAGAAAACGGAAAAGATTAACCGAAACATCGAACATTGCCAAACTTTACGATTAACTCGAGAAAATTATTTTAAAACGGCATCGCATCAGGAAACGATCTCGTCTAAAGTCGTAAAGCGGTTTTATCGCAAAACGGCTCGGAAAGTCTTAAAACGCGATAAAAGCCTACTCGCGACTTTAACGAAGTCCAGCCCAAAGATACGACGACGGTTTAACGATTTACTCGCAGAAAGAAGATAAATGTCAAATATTAAGATAAATGTTAAGTTTGAGGATAAATAGAAGATTTCCGCGGGAAAAAACGAAAGATGAAGATAAATGGAAGATTCTTGATAAACTCGAATCTGGGCGAAATGGAAGGACTAAACCGCCTAGGAAGGGAGTATATAAGCAAAAGGCAGAGGACAGAAGCAGAGGGACGAAATTCAGAGCTCTCATCTTAGATTTTCACAACTCTTTTAGACTTATAACTTTCTGCACTTAGAAACTTAGGCTTATTTCTCGACAAGTTCGGTTTCTATGACTGGCACTCAATCACGAGAGGAACTCGCCTAGGCCGTTCGATCTCTTGTCCAGCTCAACCAATTGAACTACGTTCGACTTGATCCTCGAAAGGGGTATGTAGGCAGCCTTTCATAAGGTTCAGTCCGAAATCAATCAAACTCTCTTTTTCTTATCTTTTTTTCTTGTCTTTTTTATCGAGCTGCGACTCGACTAGCTTTAGGGTTTTTATGTTCATAAGTCGCTGACGGCCCCTGCAGCCAAAGCCTTTGTAAATGTCTTATAAAGGTTGCAACGCTCTTACCCGAATTCGAAATAAGATCAACTTTCTTTATAAATTCGTTTTATCTTTTTTTTTTTATATTTTCCGCATTTATTTGGTTACTTGTCGTTGGCTCTCGCAGAGATTTGGGTCCTCTGGAAAATTAGGGTTTTCCTAAATTTCTTTATTTTACGGAAATCGACGGTGTGAATTTCGGTTCCCACAACTACTGTCAAACTCTCAAGTCAATCTCTGAAATTTTTGGCAAACCTGGATTCTCCAGTTCCTGATAGGACTCTTGTTATGTACCTACTCAATGGTCTAAACGAGAAGTGTGATAACATCATCAATGTTATTAAACACAAAGATCCGTTCCTACCTTCGACAACGCGAAAAAATGCTGCTCAATGTAGAAACACGTCTCAAACAATTTCAAAAGACACCAGCTGCAACTGACCACGCCTCGTTTTCTACAGTTCTCACTGTCTCCACCGAGAAACCGCAGCAGCGGAGGTTCAACAGAGGAAACCATAAACAGAACCGAGGACGTGGTCGCGGTGGCTACAGTCAACGATCATGGAACAACAACAGGAACCCTAACTGGAACACGCAGTGGCCTAAACCATACTTTCCCGACCCCATTCCGCATTGGCCAGCGTATTGATATCTTGCATATTTCATAGTTTTGATCATCCTTTTTGTGTTCATTTAAATCACTTTAGCTGTATTTATAGTCCCTTTAGGTGCATAGCATATGCATGTGTGGTATTTCAGGTATGGAGAAGCCTATGTTGGAGATTAGAAGGTTTAGACAAGAAAATATGAAACTAACTAAGGAGTCTCGACCAGGCCACGCGGGTGACCACTGACCGCGCCTCGTCCACGCCACAACACGCGGCCTCGTCACGCGGGTGACCATGACCCGCGGAATTCGTCCCGAGATGCCTACTACTCGACCTCCACACGCAGACGGGACACGCGGGCACAAGCTGGCCGCGCCTCATCACAAACTGTGTACCGCGGCCTCGTCACGCGGGTTCTCGTCGTCCGCGCTTTCGTACCCGAGAACACTGTTTCCTGGACGTCCGCACGCGGGCCACCTACGCGGCCAGAGCCAGTCCGCGCCTCACCACGAGCCTGATCAAGCGGCCTGCACACACGGCCAGGGCCAGTCCGCGGGATCATCATAAGATCAACTTTCCATTAGTTGTTTGGGTCAAACCCAGGTTTTTCGGGTTGACCCGGTTTAAGTTTTAAGCTACTATAAATACAATTTAGACCTAATCCTTAGGATTATCTTGATTTCTCTCCTAAACACTTGAGTATAGATCCATCTTATTCCTTGCTTGTAGAGTGAATGTAATGCTATTTTAGAGTTGGCCTCTCTAGAATTGTGTTTTAAGTATTTCAAGCCCATAAGGTGTTTGATGAAATACCTGAACCAACTCTCCAATGCTTTTAACATTCTTTACCAAAGACATTTGTTGTGAAAGGTGTTAGGATGGCTAGTAGACTTGATTTTAAGGATTGTTTAGATAACATTCAACCTAAGAGATTAGATGCTTGAGTTATCTTTGCAAATGAACATTCATCTAGAGATAGAGTTTGTTTAGGATTGTGTCTAGGCCTAAGGTTGATAGATCGATTGAAAAGCTTACACCTTTAGATTGAACATAATTACCCAAGATCAATTCCATTATCCCATGAGTTCTATCTTCTCATTTTGAAAAAAAGCTTTGATCTTTATTGCTGATTTAGTAGTCTCTTACTTTAAAAACCTTTTCAACATTGATAGCACTTAGATTAAGCTTTGTCTTGCAATTCCTTTGGTTTATGATTACTTAGAACTGGTTTGACATCTTTTATATTACAACATTTGATTAGGAACCTTCAAACTCCTGTCATCAAATTGGCGCCGTTGCCGGGGATCGAACCCGGGTCACCCGCGTGACAGGCTGTCTTGAAGTCCCATCACACGCGCAATCTCATCGAATCCCATCTTGTAAAATTTCCTATCCACCTTGAAGATAATGAAGCCATGGCCCTCCTTGTCATGTGGATCAAGAGAGATGTGAAAGGTGGCTTCAAGGGTTGCTAGGAACTGACAAGCTGGCTCTGGGTAGCCTCTTTGGCATGTAGACATCATTTTCCACAGCCCCATGTTTCTAAGAAGAAGCTTCACATCTGGAAAAATCCCCATCTTATCAAGCATTTCCTCATCAACGAAGAGAGAAGGTGCATGCTCCATCGCCTCAAGCTTCTTGTTTATTGCTGTACCTGAAGGAGCCTTTGTAGTGGTTGCCTTCTTGGTTGTTCTCTTTCGCTTCTTGGCTTGAACCTGGTTCTCACTTCCAGTAGAGCTATGATCAGCCTCCTCAGTTTCAGTAACAACACTCTTTCCCTTATCTTCTTTCTTCTTCTTTTGATCTGAAGCACGCTTTTCTCTTGAGGTACCTACACATTCCTCATTCAAAGAACCCTTCTTCGGTACACATGACCGCTTTAGTAGATCACCTGTTGTTTTCACCATTGCCTACAATAGGAATCTCAAGGTTGTGTGAGAATAATTCCAAATAATCCCAAAATTATGATAAAATTTAACAATGATGCAAGACAAGCTTTTATGTCCTATTCAGCACCTAAAGTTATGAAGAAACAATTCAAAACAAGCTTATCACAATTATTTACACTAATGACAAATTGTAAAATTGCATAGAGTGAATTTTGCAAAATAAGAACAAATTGTGAAAGAAAGCTTGCTCAAAACAATTAGTCTCATTCAATTCATCATATTCACACCTTATAACACTCAATCAAACTATCAATTTCAAGTTCCCCCAATTTTCAAAATTTTCAAATTCTCAAGAACCCTAATTTTGAAAAAATTCAATTCAAGGCATTCAAGAGTGAAATTGACATGGGGCTCAACAAATAAACATCCTATGATGAGTCTATTACCAGCTCTTATCACGAAAGCTTTGCAGTAGATATGGCACCTCTACAAAGCGCGATCCCACCTACAGAACCCGTAACGCTCGACATGGAGTTCAAGCCATTGACCGATACGTAGCACTCTCCATCGCTCGATATCAATCTTCAACCACCAACCGATCCTGCCAACACCATCCGAGGTACAAACACTTAAATTTGATTTAAATTCACTAATACCAGATGAGTTTGGTATTTTCAGGGATTCAGATGGTCATGCACGAGCTATAGATGGGAGAATCATCCCAATCTCCACAAAAGATGTTGCAGACATACTTCAGATGGCTAATGGACCAGTAACTCCCTCTACACAACCGCCCCGCTACCCAAACGATCCGCACCAGTTTCAACGCCCATCGACCGATGCATGGCGACTTGCATCGATCGATACGCACCGAGAATATGGGAAGAGAGCCTTCAACAACGGAGTTCGTCGTTTCTTTTGGGAAAAGAAGGACGAATATGGAGTCTACAGAGATGAATCTGGCCATGCAAGAGCAGTAAACGGAGACATCATCCCTATTACCAAAGAAGACATGAGAAACTTGCTGAAGAGAGCCTCATTATTTTGACGTTCTTGATTCTGTCTACCAGAATTTGCTGAAGCCTATGCTAAAGGAGTTCCTGATTTCAAGCTCTTCACACAAGCCGAACTCACGCACATGCTCGATGCAAGAACCGGCGATCACAACTGGGAGAAAGCAGCCATGCAATATGAACATGAGAAAGAACTATCAAGACTTCGAGGTGAATTACTCTGAAATACCACCAGCCCTGACTTAGTACGATATGAAAGAGAAGCCCTAGAAGAAGAAGTCAACACCTTGCGCGCACAACCGAATTTTCAGACACATCAATCGACCGATACAGATCCCCCTGCGGTGATCGATACAGCAGTCCAACACCCGATCGAGCACCACTTACAGAAGCTATCGATCGATGACAAACCCAGTCCATCGATCGATAACCGTGCTCAGGAATTCTGTACCAAGGAAGAACTTGAAGAAACCACAGCACAAATCTACAAATCTATTGAGTTTTGTGGAGATGAAGATTACAGACTACTGGACGAATACTGGTTTCCCCTACACAGTGATTTCAAAGGTCTACAATGCATAATGGAAGATATTCAGAAGGAGGTTGAAGATATTCAAAGACAGCTCGCCAGCCGACCTGACCCATCCCCATCGATCGATGAATCACACAACGCATCAACCGATATGCAACCTTCAGAATCGACCGACGATCCAACACACCACGACACCAAGCAGCAAACAACAGAACACATCTACAGCATGCTTGGCAATCATCAGTACAGCCTTGCCAACTTAGAGGGGTGGTTAGAAAGGATCCAAACAGAAGTTTATGGTTTGAAGACTAGTATGAGCAGAAGTGAGAAGGCCACTAGAAGCTTTCTAACATCATGGTTTGAAGAAACACAAGAAAAGGAGGACACTTGTTTACCAACAAGTACCTATAACCCACCTCACTAGCCACCATAATTCCACAGTCAAGCTTACTGACTTTAACCAAGCGCTGAGTGGGAGGCAACCCACTGTTAGGTATTTTAATTACATTTTTATTTTATTTTTACTTACTAGTTTTGTTTTTATTTGTTTTTACGAAGATATACACACGATCCATACCTATCGGCCGATACGACCAGTCGATATCGCTCGACACAGACCAACACGGATCGATCGACGATGGCGACTCACCATTGATCGATACCCATATCGGTCAGGTATATCGTTCACCATTTCGATATCAGTTTACAAATTTGATTTTTTCCAATGGTCTTACTCTGACTGATTATACACTGAGGACAGTGTATGATTTAAGTCTGGGGGGAGTTGATTACTGATGCTACTTTACCTCTTTTTGATCTTATTCATAAAGTTTTCAAAAATTGGTTTTATTGAGTCAAGAAAGGGAAAATTTTCAAAGTCGTACTTTTAATCTTACCACTCTTTAGCACCATTCTTAGATTTGTTGATTGCAGAAAGTACTATAGATGCTAAAGTGGATCACCGATCACCTATGTCAACACTTTCATGATTGTCTGGAAGAACCAAAAGCTGATTTCCAACCTAACCTGACATCTATTGCTTGTCTTGGGGCTTGATATACAAGGGATCAGAATCCTCTTGCAAGTCTAAAAGGTAAAAGTCTCAAAAATTTTGGTTTCTTTCTTTCCTTCCTTCGGCATCCCCAGAGAATAAAAGACTGATATGATTTCCTGAGAGGCAGAGGGAGAGGTACATTACCTATGACCCCACTATTCTAAATCAAAGGAATGATTAAAGCGAGGGAGAGGTACATTACCTTTGACCCCACTATTCGCTTACACTTTGTCAAGAAAGATCAATAAGATGAACATTAACTGTTCATTGGGATTGATATATAAAAAAAAAAAGAGAGAAAGAAAGAGTTGGGATTCAGAGAAGGGTGACAAAGAAAGAAAGGGAACCAGAATGAGAATGCCTGAAACTTGTTTGAGTTGAATCCAAGTGTTTCTTGATCGATACTCCCAAGGTAAAGCCTACACCTTTATTTTTATGCATAAATGAAATCAGTAGAGGGGATAGACAGACAAGGAATGTTTAAGTTGATTGGCTAGATGTATTAGGTTGCTAAGCTAGGATATGGTATAATGTACTTCTGTAGTTGATATGAATGAGATGTGGTTTGCAACAAAGTAAGAGGTTATGATTTTTAAGTTGAGATTTCGATTGAGTCCCTGCTGTTTTTAAACTTCTTTCCAAGACTAACTTAAGGTTTGCTTGAGGACAAGCAAAAGGTTAAGTCTGGGGGAGTTGATATACCATGATTTTGACCCGTTTTTGGTCATGATTTCTATATATTTTTATTATAATTATCTATGTTTTGGAGTCTATTAGGTATGTTTTCAGGTTCAGGAGCATTTTGTCGTAAAGTGATGATTTAGGTGCCTTATGGAGCTTAAAGGAGAGTTTTACAAGTTAACTATGAAGATCCGACATTGACAGACACATATCGATTGATACACACCTTTTGTAATCGATCGATGACGATTCCGTAGAAGTTGAAGTCGAGATACTCCATCGATCGATGTATGCAATGTACCATCGATCGATACAGAGCGTGATGAGCAAGATTTACTTGGCCGACTTGAAGCCCAAGTTCTCACCAAATTACAAGACTGCCCCTGACGAGTTTTTAACCTAATTGTACTCCATATTTATAGTTATGCCTATGAGCCCTAGAGAGAAAAAAATAGATCTATTAAGAAAGTTTTGTATTCTATTTTTACCTAAGCAATAAAAGTATTTTCTTTTCATCTTATTGTTTTGCTATGAATCTCTTGGCTATGTCTGAGTAGATTCATTTGTTAGATTTGGGGTTCAAATAGTTATGATGGATTAGCCCCAACTATGAATTGTTGAGTTGTTATATTCATTATCCAAATCAACCCTAATGCTTACTCTAGATTTTCTACCCAGAGTTATGATTATGGAGTGACTAATCTAATAGTCATTTTCCTGAAATCATTTGGCTAAACCAAGACTCTATTAAGGCTCGATGCGACAGCCGGTCTGATAGAAATTCTCGGGTGAACACAGTTTCAATCCGATCTGATACTTTATATCGATCGATACTCCTCTAGAGTCATCGATCGACGGCAGCACATATCGATCGACACTGCTATAGCAACATCGATCGATACAGTCGGAAATCAGATCAATGGACGAGTCTAATAGCGACAGCTATAGATTTGTCTAAGGGTTGAAGTTCTCATATATTTGCAAGCAATTCGTTAAGACATCCATAGATTTATAATCCTGATTTTCTGAATAGTAACCTTGAATCTAACTACTTTCTTTCATTGTTTTCAAACCCAAAACCTATTTTCCATAGCAACTTACCATTGCTACCTATTTTATTTACTTTCTTCAAAACCTTTTCAACCTAGCTTAATCACTTAGGATTATATCTTTTGTGACTCTAGTTCCTTGTGGATTCGATCCCTAAGTACTACGATTGAACCTCTTATTTGAGAGAGTAAATCACTACTTAGGGTTAAACATTTGAGTGACATCATGAGACCAAGGAGGATGTTTCTGTCGAGGGAAGTTACTGTGGGAACCGAAATTCACACTTGTCGATTTCCGTTAAATAAGGAAACTTAGGAAAACCCTAATTTTCCAGAGGAACCGGATCTCTGCGAAAGCCAACGACAAGTAACCAAATAAATGCGGAAAAATATGAAACACATAATAAAACAAATTTACAAAGAAAGTCGATCTTATTTCCGATTTGCGTAAGAGCGTTGCGATCGTTACAAGGGTTTACAAAGGCTTTGGCCGCAGGGCCGTCAGCGAGTTATCAATATGAAAACCTTATACCTAATCGAGTCGCAGCTTGATAACAAAAGACGAAAAAAGATAAGAAAAAGGATTTGAATGATTTCGGACTGAACCTTATGAAAGGCTGCCTACGTACCCCTTTCGAGGATCAAGTCGAACGTAGTTCAGTTGATAGAGCTGGACCAGAGATCGAACTGCCTGGGCGAGTTCGTCTAGTAATTGAGCGCCAGTCATAGAAACCGAACTTGTCGAGAAAAAGCCTAAGTTTCTA
>CAKOAT010056933.1:2309-30744 GCA_932364175.1 Eruca vesicaria subsp. sativa
TAAACCTAGGTCTTGCCCTAAACCCAGCACACTGGTCGCTAACGTCTCAAGGCATGAATCGAGATCCTAAAGGCATGTCTCTTCGCCCACATCTAAACACTCGCGAAAATCGAAATCTCCCGAGTTAACGAATCGGACGATCTACACCAAAGAGTTAGGTACGAGATGACAACTCGTATTCTTTCCTCTACATCTAACACAAAAAACGCATTTCATACTTGGAAAATATTTTCTTATTAAAAAGCATCCGAATACACACCGCCCAGCGGTAGGGATTCAAAGCCACCAACGGCCAGTCCCGGAAAAAACAACGACAAAATCGAAAAAAAACTAAGAACATCACACATCAAAGTCATCAAACGCAGGTTGATCAACTTCGCCATCTACATCCGAAATCCCAGGACCGACTTCAACCGAATCCGGCGACACCACGACGGGATTCCATTGATCCCACATACGCGCCTTAAGGTCGAAAAACTCGGCCTGCATATCTTTTTCCCGATTCAAATCTTCCCATCGCATTTCGGATTCCTTAGCAAACAAGTACCCTTCATTCTGAGTCAGGGATAACCCATGAACGATTCCGCGACATTCGCGATAGTCACCATGCCCCCGTTGAACAGCTTCTGCATCCGAATAGCCGGTTGCAAATCGCTCGCGACGAACCTTCATCTCCTCGGCAACCTCTCGTTTGCCCGCTCGACGAGCACGGCGAATCTTTTGGTCAGAAAGCTCCTTAGCACAACGAGACCTGGTCGCACACTTGTGGGAGTCGATTTCACCCTACAGTCAAATAAATCGTAAATAAGGAAACTTCGGGAAAACCCTAAGTTTCCAGAAGAACCGGCTATCTGCGAGAACCGCACAACAAAGATTAAGATGACGAAAGCACTTAGAATTAAAACGAAAATAAGCGAGATTGAAAGCAAGAAGGTTCTTATTCCGAATCTGCGTTGAACTGGTACAAAGAGAGTAGCCGAAAAACATAAGAACTAGAAAACCCTAATTGAGACGCAGCTCGCTAACAGAAAAACGGAACGATTCCTAAATGCTAGTTTTGGTGGTGAGAGCTATGAATTTCGTGTTTGTGCTTCTGCCCTAGACCTCCTCTTTATATACTCCTCGTCTTGGCTATCCGATCTTTCCATTTCGCCCAGATTTGACTAAATCGGGAATTTTCCATTCTTCGCGATCCTTCCTTTTCTTCTGCGGAAATCTTCTATTTCTCTTCAAACCTTCCTTTTATCTTTAAACTTGACTTTTATTTTCCTTCTGCGAGTAAACCGTCAAAACGGTATCAAATCTGCGGGTTTGATTCCGTTGAAATCGCGAGATGGGTTTTTATCGCGTTTTAGGTCCTTCCGGGCCGTTTTGCGATAAAAAACGTTTTCCGACTTTTACGGGATCGTTTCCTGATCTGACGTCGTTTTTAATAAATTTCTCGAGTTAATCGCAATGTTTTAAGATTTACTAGACTTTTTATTAGAAACACGTTTTTTACGACTTACTCGGCGTTTTTTATTAAAAGCGCGTTTTTTTATGATTTTAACGAGAAATCTCGAATAAATCGTATCGTTTAAGCAATGTTTGGTGTTTCGTTTAACCGTTGCCGTTTTATACGATTTTCTCGAGTTCTTTCCGAGAAAGCGAAGTTTTATGGTTTTTATCGTAAAACTCGAAAGGTAAGTCAGATCGAGATGGAACGAGAGACGTTTTAGCCGTAGTTTAGAATGTGATCGTGTCGAAAGACATAAGTTTTAAATCAGGGATGCGGGAAATCAAGGCACGGGATGTCCGAGAAGTATTTAGTTCGCCGATGGGCGAACTAGTCGTGACTAGTTCGCGTTTACGGTTTTTTCGGTTTTTTGCGGTTTTGTAAAACGATTCTCGAGTTTTATAAAACGATTTCTCGAGTTTTATAAAACGATTCTCGAGTTTTATAAAACGATTCTCGAGTTTTATAAAACGATTCTCGAGTCTTATAAAACGATCCTCGAGTTTTATAAAACGATTTCTCGAGTTTTATAAAATGATTTCTCAAGTTTTATAAAACGATTTCTCGAGTTTTATAAAACGATTCTCAAGTTTTATAAAACGATTTCTCGAGTTTTATAAAACGATTTCTCGAGTTTTATAAAACGATTTCTCGAGTTTTATAAAACGATTTCTCGAGTTTTGTAAAACGATTATCGAGTCTTATAAAACGATCCTCGAGTCTTATAAATCGATTTCTCGAGTTTTATAAAACGATTTCTCGAGTTTTATAAAATGATTTCTCGAGTTTTATAAAACGATTTCTCGAGTTTTATAAAACGATTCTCGAGTTTTATAAAACGATTTCTCGAGTTTTATAAAACGATTCTCGAGTTTTATAAAACGATTTCTCGAGTTTTATAAAACGATTTCGAGTTTTATAAAACGATTCTCGAGTTTTATAAAACGATTTCTCGAGTTTTATAAAACGATTTCTCGAGTTTTATAAAACGATTTCTCGAGTTTTATAAAACGGTCTGTGAGTTTTATAAATGACGTTCAGTTTTATAAAACTATTCCTCGGGCCTTATAAAACTGTTCTTTTTGTATTTTCGCGGGGAGTTTTGGCTATAAATTCCGTCGTACCGATTTTGACCCCAACAACACTCATCCCTCACGCGAGTAACCTCCCTCGCGACCATTTCTTCGGCCTGGTTGGCCTCGACCTCTGCCCGAAGACGAGCAACTTCCTTTTCGGCCATGTCCGCTCGAAACTTGGCAAGGCGAGCCTCAGCAGTGCGGTTGTCCAGGGCTCGGCTCATGATATGGAAACCCTACCAAAAGGAAGAATCAAGCCATGTCTTAATAACTGCTCAAAAACGAAAACAATAAACGCACGTACCTCCTTTGCTATCTCAGACCCCCTAGTAAGCTCTGGAACATGATCATGGTCAACGTCCGGAAAATGGGAGGTCGATGATCCGCCTGCCCTCGTCCAAAAGCCATCTTCCGCCTGACTATCAAGAAAATCCTTGAGGATATTATCAGAAGAAGTCGCGCGCTCAAAGTCATCGTCTTCAATTACCGGATTTTTATCCCTTCGGAAGCGAGATTTTCCACTCCCCATCGAGGGAACATGCGGAATGAACTCTCCGATAAACGGATCCTCCTCGTAAGTCGGAGAATTCGCAAAACGTCGAGATCGGAAGAGGGCAACAGACTGACGGACGCGTTGCGGAGAAAAACTACACCAACCAACTTCACCACGTTTGAGAGAAGTAGTGATCTTTGGAAGATCCGCAGGATACGGAGGCAGAGGATTGGTCACTGCGGAAAAACAGGAAGCCATTTTAAAAAAAAAAAAAAATATACGAATACTCATAATAATAAGGGTTCGTGCGAATTCAAGGCATATACCTCTCCGACCCCACACGGTCGTAAAGAACGGAATGCCACCCTCCTCGACCGAAGCACCATCAATACGAACATAGAAGAAATTCTTCTTCCAAGACGTAGAAGGCGTTAAGCAGCCCGTAACAATTTCATCGCGAGGGTTTAGAGTGATCCTCCGCGATTGTCCTGTAGGTTTTAACAAACCCTCGAGATGATCGACGGTAAGGGTGATTCCCTGCTCGTAACTTAGCGTCAAAAGACCGACGAGTTGCTTTAAACTTGAAGGATTCAACTGACTAATCGACAGTCCTAGCCTGTGAAGGAAATGAACAATGACTTCCGGAATCGGAAACCACAGGTGGCATTGTTGCAGGAAAATGTTATAACATGTGAAGAAGCCTTCGGGCGCATCCTCGTCACTCTCCCCGGCAAGTGGAGAACGAAACTCAACGGCCTCTGGGACTCAGCAGAATTCACGCATGTAATCAACGCTGTTTAAAAGTGTCAAACTCGAACGTCCGGAAATCTGATCGACGTCCGACAAAACTGGAACCCAAGTTCCAGGCCTAGCGGACCTCGACTTGTCTCCGATCGCCCAAAAGGCCTCGATATCCGCCGGATCGGCCAGTGGGGACAAATACTCTTCTTTCGGATCCAAGGCTGGAGGCTGCGAACTCGTTCCTTCAGAATTGTGAAAATTTGAACTAGTCGAGGAACGAGTTTTTCTTCCTGAAAACATGTTTGAAGATCTTCAGAGAAAGCGGAGAGAAAAATTTCTTGAATAAGTTGTAAAAGATGGAGTAAAGAATTCAAAATTTTACTCCATATACTTGTAGAGAAGAATTTTACTATTCACCTTTGGACTTTTGGCCATTAAAGTTCCGCCTAATTCCACCAAACTCGCCAAACTCGCCAAACAAACTCAATCCACTCGCAAGAATCTCATGATTCTTACGAGCTGGGGGGCTAACTGTTGGGGTCAAAATCGGTAAGACGGAATTAATAGCCAAAACTCTCCGCAAGAATACAAAAAGAACCATTTTATAAAGCTCGAGAATAGTTTTATAAAACTCGAGAAATCGTTTTATAAAACTCGAGAAATCGTTTTATAAAACCAGAGAAATCGTTTTATAAAACTCGAGAATCGTTTTATAAAACTCGAGAATCGTTTTATAAAACTCGAGAAATCGTCTTATAAAACTCGAGAAATCGTTTTATAAAACTCGAGAAATCGTCTTATAAAACTCGAGAATCGTTCTATAAAACTCGAGAAATAGTTTTATAAAACTCGAAGATCGTTTTATAAAACTCGAGATATCGTTTTATAAAACTTGAGAATCGTTTTATAAAACTCGAGAACCATTTTGTAAAACTCGAGAATCGTTTTATAAAACTCGAGAAATCGTTTTATAAAACTCGAGAATCGTTTTATAAAACTCGAGAAATCGTTTTATAAAACTCGAGAAATCGTTTTATAAAACTCGATAAATCGTTTTACAAAACTCGAGAATCGTTTTATAAAACTCGAGAGATCGTTTTATAAAACTCGAGACATCGTTTTATAAAACACGAGAATCGTTTTATAAAACTCGAGAAATCGTTTTATAAAACTCAAAGATCGTTTTATAAAACTCGAGAAATCGTTTTATAAAACTCGAGAAATCGTTTTATAAAACTCGATAAATCGTTTTATAAAACTCGAGAATCGTTTTATAAAACTCGAGAATCGTTTTATAAAACTCGAGAATCGTTTTATAAAACTCGAGAAATCATTTTATAAAACTCGAGAATCGTTTTATAAAACTCGAGAATCATTTTATAAAACTCGAGAATCGTTTTATAAAACACGAGAATCATTTTATAAAACTCGAGAATCGTTTTATAAAACTCGAGAGATCGTTTTATAAAACTCGAAGATCGTTTATAAAACTCGAAGGTCGTTTTATGAAATCCGAAGATCGTTTTATAAAACTCGAGAATCGTTTTACAAAACCGCAAAAAACCGAAAAAGCCGTAAAATGCGAACTAGTCGCAACTAGTTCGCCCATCGGCGAACTAAGCCGGACCCGGCTTAGTTCGCCGATGGGCGAACTAGAGACTTCCCGGACACTCCGCGTCTCGATTTCCCGCATTCCCGATTTGAAACTTACGTCTTTCGACAAAGTCGCATTCTAAACCACGGCCGAAATATCTCTCGTTCCATCTCGATCCGACTTACCGTTCGAGTTTTACGATAAAAACCGTAAAACTTCGTTTTCTCGGAAAGAACTCGAGGAAATCGTATAAAACGGCAACGGTTAAACGAAACACCGAACATTGCCTAAACTATACGATTTATTCGAGATTTCTCGTTAAAATCATAAAAACGCGCTTTTTAATAAAAAACGTCGAGTAAGTCGTAAAAAACGTGTTTTTAATAGAAAGTCGAGTAAGTCGTAAAACCTTGCGATTAACTCGAGTAAATTATTAAAAACGACGTCAGATCAGAAAACGATCCCGTAAAAGTCGGAAAACGGATTTATCGCAAAACGGCCCGAAAGGACCTAAAACGCGATAAAAACCCATCTCGCGATCTTAACGGAATCTAACCCGCAGATTTGACAACGTTTTGGTGGTTTACTCGCAGAAGGAAAATAAAAGTGAAGTTTAAAGATAAAAGGAAGGTTTGAAGAGAAATAGAAGATTTCCGCAGAAGAAAAGGAAGGATCGAGAAGAATGGAAAATTCCCGATTTAGTCAAATCTGGGCGAAATGGAAAGATCAGATAGCCAAGGCGAGGAGTATATAAAGAGGAGGTCTAGAGCAGAAGCACACACACGAAATTCAGAGCTCTCACCACCAAAACTAGCATTTAGGAATCTTTCCGTTTTTCTGTTAGCGAGCTGCGTCTCAATTAGGGTTTTCTAGTTCTTACGTTTTCGGCTACTCTCTTTGTACCAGTTCAACGCAAATTCGGAATAAGAACCTTCTTGCTTTCAATCTCGCTTATTTTCGTTTTAATTCTAAGTGTTTTCGTCATCTTAATCTTTGTTGTGCGTTTCTCGCAGATAGCCGGTTCCTCTGGAAAGAAAGTTTCCTTATTTACGATTTATTTGACAGTAGGGTGAAATCGACTCCCACAAAAGTCAAGTTTGAAGAAAAATAGAAGATTTCCGCGGAAGAAAAGGAAGGATCGAGAAAAATGGAAAATTCCCGATATAGTCAAATCTGGGCGAAATCGAAAGACCGGATGGCCAAGGCAAGGAGTATATAAATAAGAGGTCTAGGGCAGAAGCAAGACACACGAAATTCAGAGCTCTGACCACCAAATTTAGCAATTAGGAATATTTCCGTTTTCTGTTAGCGAGCTGCGTCTCAATTAGGGTTTTCGTTCTTAGACTTCTAAGGATTTTGCCGACAGCTCACGCAGCTTAGGCCTCTCTTTTGTACCAGTTCTTACGCAGATTCGGAATAAGAACCTTCTTGCTTTCAATCTTGTTTATTTTTCGTTGTAATTTAAAAGTTCATCGTTTTCTTAATATTCGTTGTGCGGTTCTGCAGATAACCGGTTCCTCTGGAAACTTAGGGTTTTCCCGAAGTTTCCTTATTTACGATTATTTGACAGTAGGTGGATTTCGGTTCCCACAGTTTGGCGCTAGAAGGATGGGGGGGGGGTCGGATCTATCTTACACTGAAGCCGCAACATGTCCAACGAAGAAACGATGACTGGTGACAACCAAACTCGCGACGAACGCGATAACGTTGAAATAACACCACCACAAGGTACGTCTGCGGCCAACGCTACAAACGCTCACGCCGAGACCCTCGAGAAGATGCTCTCCGAGTTTAACAAAAAATCGGAAGAGCAGGAAAAGCTCATCGGTTCGCTCGTGAAACAGGTGGAAACCCTAACCGGGAAAACCCGAGAAATTCACCCCCGCGGAACTACTAAGATCCGCGGAAGAAGGCTGGACTTTAGCGCTCCTGCGGATCGTCCCAGAACCGAGCAGGGAAACTTACCGGAAAAAGAATCCGGAAAAGACAATCCTGACGCGACGCTGAACGAATCCGAAAAACCTCCTACTCAAGAACAGGAGACTGAGGATGACGGCATCGAACGGGTTAACCTGGAGACGAGCGACCAGGCCGATTCGACAGACGAAGACGCTGACGTCCATCCTAGGAGAAGAAAGACTCGAAGTCCTCTGCCGGAGTCTTCTCCCGAACGTTCGTATACTGGAGACGAAGGGGAACTCGACTTCGCGCGATACTCAAAAACCGCCGAGGAGCGATCTCCGGTCACTCGCAGCAAACGCCGACAAGGTCGGAAAACTGCTGGCGGTCTGACCGAGATACGCGATCTCCGAGAATATATCATCAAAACGGCTGCAACGGTAAAAGCGGTGAAATCGCAAATTCACCACGCTACCAGCGCCGCACTCAAGATCGATCGGCTACTGTATGAGTCTCGGAAAACGCCCTTCACGGCCCGCATCACCGAGATCAAACTACCCGATCCCGGAAAACTTAAGGTGCCGACTTACGACGGGACGTCCGATCCCAAAGCGCACCTGCAAGCATTCCAGATTACCATGGGACGAGCCAAGCTCAAGGATCACGAAAAAGACGCAGGCTACTGCCGTCTCTTTGTCGAAAACCTAGAAGGAACCGCGCTCGAATGCTTCGCCAAACTTAGGCGAAATTCGATCGGAAGTTTCCGTCAACTGGCTTCGGAATTCCTGAAGCAGTACTCGATGTTCATTAACCCGGAAACGTCCGACGCCGACCTCTGGAGTTTGGTGCAGAAGGAGGACGAATCTCTCCGCGATTTTATGAGCAGATTCAAACTCGTCATGGCTAGGGTTAGCGGAATCAGCGACAAAGCCGCCATCGACGCGTTAAGGATATCGCTCGGGTATAAATCAAAGTTCCGCAAGTGGATAACTCTCGAAAAACCGTGGACGATCTAGGATGCTCTGTATAAGGCCACTGACTTCATAACCATCGAAGAGGATACCAAAATCCTGTCCGAGAAGCATAAGCCGACAAAAACGTCCGCAAAGGATAACGCGTCCGAGCAGAAGCAGAAAAAGAGAAACTCTCGTAACGACAAATTCGTCCATCACAAGGGACAGTATCTCCAAGGGGCACATAACTACGCCATCAACTCCGGTTCGGAGCAAGGACGAACTACGGGAAACACGTGGACGAGAAATTTGAACTACGACGAGAATTCTTTCTGTGACCTCCACCAAACCCGCGGGCATTCTACCGTGGACTGCAAAGTTCTCGGCGCCAGACTGGCCGCAAAATTGGTCGCGGGAGAACTTTCCGAGATATCTAGTGTCAAGGATCTCATCCGCGATTCGGATCGCCTTCCGAAGAACGACAGGAACACGCGAGCAGAAACTCCGCCTCAGGGAAACCAGCCAGGCGAGAAGCGCGGACAAAGACAAGACGAGAAGGGTAACGACGCTAACCGCCAAAAAATCAACATGATTATCGGCGAATCGCAATACTACAACGACACCGTCTCGTCTATAAAATCCTACCAACGCAAAGTCGAAACCGGCACAAGTTGGAAGGTGCCGACGGATGACCCTCCGAAAGGAGTGATCTCATTTAACGACACTGAAACCGGCGGAATCGATCAACCTCACGCCGATCCTCTTGTCATCGACCTAGTAATCGGCGATTTAGAAGTCACTCGGGTCTTGGTCGATACCGGGAGTACTGTCAACGTGATCTTCCGCAACACGCTAGCATGCATGGGAATCGATCTCTCGGAAGCCGAGCCGATTCCAAAACCGCTGACTAGTTTCTCCAGCGAGACGTCAATGACCCTGGGATCAATCCGATTACCGGTTTCCGCAAAAGAAGTGACGAAAATCGTTAACTTTGCCGTAGTCGATTTCCCGGCTATCTACAACGTGATTATGGGCACGCCTTGGATAAATTCCATGAAGGCGGTTCTGTCCACGTATCACTTAGGCATCAAATTCCCGACGCCTACGGGAGTCGCGGTAATTTGGGGATGCCAAAGACAATCGCGATCCTGCTTCCTGGCCGAACACAAGCTAAGGCAATTGGCGGTCGCGATCGTTAAACCGAAGCGGGCAAAGGTCACGCCGCCACCCGCAGAAGACGACCCAAAGAAAGCAACGGCCGAGAAACTAGAAGTTTCCGCACCCATCGCTTCCATCCGACCGGAGGAGACAATTCCGAACAAAGACATCGATTCCGCGACTGAAGCGATCGAGAAGTCTGCGACAGCCGAGTAAGCACACTCGCGCAAACAATCAGAACTACGAGATGGCTTGATTTCCGAAAGGAATACGTAGGCAGCTCGCCTAAAGACGAGTTCAGCTATCCCCCCTTCCAAAACGGGGGGGGGGGGGGAGTGGGTGAGTATACGAGTATTCGTATACTCCCAAAATTTTTTACAAAATTTCTTTTAGCTTTGTAACTGAAATTTTTTCGAAATTTCTAATAAAGACAAAGTTAGAATATCTCCGCTACTATCAACAAACGCAAATCCGAAAAATCGCTTCCGCACCACAACTACTTAATCGTTTTTATAAAAATTCGCATATCAAAATATTTTCGGAAAGAACTGGCGAGACGTCGCCTAAACTCTCAAAGAAAAATATTTATCCAAAGTCCGTCCGCGACTATAAAAACACGAACGCTCGGCGATTGGCCCCGTCGAGCACGCTAGCCGTCCTAAACAAACGCACCTACCTATCGGTCCGCATACATCCGACGAGGATAAAATAGCGCGCTATAAAAGAAACCCAAATTTTTGGTCAGCACTTCCGGGCAACTTAGAAATTGTTCCCGGTGAGATGCTCGGTTCCAACCAGACGAATCGTATAAGCCGAGAACCTATCGCGGATTCTAAATCGGTATGGAATCAGGTTAAAATCGCAACGGGAAAAACGAAAGCCGACTAGTCATCACACAGCCCCAATCCGAAGTAAACCTAGGTCTTGCCCTAAACCCAGCACACTGGTCGCTAACGTCTCAAGGCATGAATCGAGATCCTAAAGGCATGTGTCTTCGCCCACATCTAAACACTTGCATCGAAATCTCCCGAGTTAACGAATCGGACGATTTACACCAAAGAGTTAGATACGAGATGACAACTCGTATTCTTCCCTCTACATCTAACACAAAACATAAATTTCATACTTAGAAAATATTTTCTTATTAAAAGCATCCAAATACATACCGCCCAGCGGTAGGGATTCAAAGCCACCAACGGCCAGTCCCGGAAAAAACAACAACAGAATCGAAAACTAATAACATCACACATTAAAGTCATCAAACGCAGGCTGATCGACTTCACCATCCACATCCGAAATCCCAGGACCAACTTCAACCGAATCCGGCGACACCACGACGGGATTCCATTGATCCCACACGCGCGCCTTAAGGTCGAAAAATTCGGATTGCATATCTCTTTCTCGACTCAGGTTTTTCCGCCGTGCGGAGAATTCCTTATCAAACGAATACCTTTCGTTCTGAGTTAGAGAATTCCTTATCAAACGAATACCTTTCATTCTGAGTTAGGGATACCTTTCACTCTGCCCGAAGACGAGCAACTTCTTTCTTTGCCACGTTCGCTCGAAACTCGGCAAGGCGAGCTTCTGCGGTACGATTGTCTAGGGCTCGGCTCATGGTAAGGAAACCCTACCAAAGAAAAAAATTAAGCGATATCATAAAAACCGCTCGAAAAAGAAAACAATAAACGCACGTACCTCCTTAGCTTTCTCAGATCCCCTAATAAACTCCGGGACTTGATCATGGTCGATGTCCGGAAAATGGGAGGTCGATGATCCGCCCGCCTTCGTCCAGATGCCTTCTTCCGTCTGACTATCAAGAAAATCCTTGACAATATTGTCGGGAGAAGTCGTGCGTTCAGAATCATCATCATCGACAACCGGATTTTTATCCCTTCGGAAGCTTGATCTGCCGCTCCTCGACGAGGGAACATACGGAATAAACTCCCCGATAAACGGATCCTCTTCATAAATCGGAGAATTCGCAAAGAGTCGAGATCGGAAGAGGGCAACCGCTTGGCGGACGCGTTGCGGAGAAAAACTGCACCAACCAACTTCACCACATTTGAGAGAAGTGGTGATGCTTTGGAGATCCGCGGGATGCGGAGGCAAAGGGTTGGTCACTGCGGAAAAACAGAAACGAATAAAAAAAAAATAATAAGAAGAGGATTCATATGAACTCGATTCACGTACCTCTCCGACCCCACGTGGTCGTAAAAAACGGAATGCTTCCCTCCCCGACCGACGCGCTGTCGATACGAATGTAAAAGAAATTTTTCTTCCAAAAAGTAGAAAGCGTTGGGCAGCCCGTAACAATTTCGTCACGAGGGCATAGAGTGATCCTCCGCGATGCACCCGTGGGCATTAACAGACCCTCGAAATGATCGACGTTAAGGGTGATTCCCTGCTCATAACTCAGCGTCAAAAGACCAACGAGTTGCTTTCAACTAGGGGGAGTCAATTGACTGATTGATAGTCCCAGCCTGTGAAGATAATGCACAATGATTTCCGGAATCGGAAACCATAAGTGGCATTGTTGCAAGAAAATGTTGTAACATGTGAAAAAACCGTCGGACGCATCCATGTCGCTCTCCCCGGCAAGTGGGGAACGAAACTCAACGGCCTCTGGAACTCGGCAAAATTCGCGCATATAATCGATACTGTTGAAAAGTGTCGAGCTCGGATTTCCGGAAACTTGATCGACGTCCGACAAGGCTGGAACGCAAATCCCAGGCCTAGCGGACCCCGACTCGTCTCCCAACGCCCAAAAAGCCTCGAGGTCCGTCCGATCAACTAACGGGGACGAATACTCTTCTTTCGGAACCGAAGCTGGAGGCTGCGAACTCGTTCCCTCAGAATTGTGGAAATTGGAACTGGTTGAGGAACGAGTCTTTCTTCCTGAAAACATGTTTGAAGATCTTCAAAGAAAGTGGAGAGAAAAATTTCTTGAATAAGTTATAGAAGGTGGAGTAAAGAATTCAAAATTTTACTGCATATACTTATAGGGAAGGATTTTACTATTCACCTTTGGACTTTTGGCCATTAAAGTTCCGCCTAATTCTATCAAACTCGCCAAACGAGCTCAATCCACTCGCAAGAACCTCACGATTCCTACGAGCTGGGGGGCTAACTGTTGGGGTCAAAATCGGTATGACGGAATTAATAGCCAAAACTCCCCGCGAAAATATAAAAGGAATAGTTTTATAAAACCCGAAGAGTCGTTTTATAAAACTCGATAAGCCGTTTTATAAAACTTAAGAAATCGTTTTATAAAACTCGAGAATCGTTTTATAAAACTCGAGAAGCCGTTTTATAAAACTCGAAGATCGTTTTATAAAACTCGAGAGATCGTTTTATAAAAGTCGACAAGCCGTTTTATAAAACCCGAAGATCATTTTATAAAACTCGAGAAATCGTTTTATAAAACTCGAGAAGCCGTTTTATAAAACTCGAGAAATTGTTTTATAAAACACGAGAATCGTTTTATAAAACTCGAGAAGCCGTTTTATAAAACTCGAAGATCGTTTTATAAAACTCGAGAAATCGTTTTATAAAACTCGAGAAGCCGTTTTATAAAACTCGAAGATCGTTTTATAAAACTCGAGAAATCGTTTTATAAAACTCGAGAAGCCGTTTTATAAAACTCGAGAAATCCTTTTATAAAACTCGAGAGGCCGTTTTATAAAACTCGAGAAATCGTTTTATAAAACTCGAGAATCATTTTATAAAACTCGAAAAGCCGTTTTATAAAACTGGAGAAATCGTTTTATAAAACTCGAGAATCGTTTTACAAAACCAAAACAGCCGTAAAACGCGAACTAGTCACGACTAGTTCGCCCATGGGCGAACTAAGCCGAGCCGGCTTAGTTTGCCAATGGGCGAACTAGGAGACACTCGACTAGTTCGCCCATCGGCGAACTAAGCCGGAACTAGAAACTTCCTGGTCGTCCCGAGCCTCGGTCTCCCGCAATCCCGATTCGAAACTTACGTCTTTCGACACGGTCGCATTCTGAACCATGGCCGAAACATCTCCCATTCCATCTCGATCCGACCTATCGTTCGAGTTTTACGATAAAAACCGTAAAACTTCCCTTTCTCGATAAAGAACTCGAAGAAATCGTATAAAACGGCGACGGTTGACGAAACACCGAACATTGCCTAAAACATACGATTTATTCGAGATTTCTCGTCGAAATCGTAAAAAACGCGTTTTTAATAAAAACGTCGAGTAAATCATAAAAAACGCGTTTTTAATTAAAAAGTCGAGTAAATCGTAAAACCTTACGATTAGCTCGAGGAATTTATTAACAACGACGTCAGATCAGGAAACGATCCCGTAAAAAGTCGGAAAACGGATTTATCACAAAAACAGCCCGGAAGGGCGTAAAACGCGATAAAAACCCATCTCGCGATCTTAACGGAATCTAACCCGCAGCTTTGATAACGTTTTGACGGTTTAATCGCAGGAGGAAAATAAAAGTCAAGTTTGAATAAAAATAGAAGATTTCCGCGGAAGAAAAGGAAGGATCGAGAAAAATGGAAAATTCCCGATATAGTCGAATCTGGGCGAAATGGAAAGACCGGATGGCCAAGGCAAGGAGTATATAAATAAGAGGTCTAGGGCAGAAGCAAGACACACGAAATTCAGAGCTCTCACCACCAAATTTAGCAATTAGGAATATTTCCGTTTTCTGTTAGCGAGCTGCGTCTCAATTAGGGTTTTCGTTCTTAGACTTCTAAGGACCATCTTACGCAGATTCGGAATAAGAACCTTCTTGCTTTCAATCTTGTTTATTTTTCGTTTTAATTTAAAAGTTCATCGTTTTCTTAATATTCGTTGTGCGGTTCTACAGATAGCCGGTTGCTCTGGAAACTTAGGGTTTTCCCGAAGTTTCCTTATTTACGATTATTTGACAGTAGGTGGATTTCGGTTCCCACATATGGCGACCAGGCCAAGCTGAACAACGAAACACCGAATATTGCCTAAACTATAAGATTTATTCGAGATTTTTCGTAAAAATCGTACAAAACGTGTTTTTAATAAAACCCCGACTAAATCGTAGAAAACGGCAACGATTAATCGAAACATCAAACATTGCTTAGCTGTACGATTAACTCGAGAAACTTATCTAAAAACGGCATCGTATCAGGAAACGATCTCGTCTAAAGTCGTAAAACGGATTTATCGCAAAACGGCTCGGAAAGTCATAAAACGCGATAAAAGCCACTCACGACTTTAAACAAAGTCCAACCCGAAGATACGACGACGTTTTGGCGATTTACTCGCAGAAAGAAGATAAATGTCAAACTTGAAGATAAAAGTCAAGTTTGAGGATAAATAGAAGATTTCCGCGGGAAAAAAGGAAAGATCGAGATAAATGGAAGATTCTCATTAAACTCGAATCTGGGCGAAATTGAAAGACTAAACCGCCTAGGAAGGGAGTATATAAGCAAGAGGCATAGGGCAGAAGCAAAGGGACGATTTTCAGAGCTCTCACCACCAAAATTAGCATTTAGGAAATTTTCCGTTTTCGTTATCGAGCTGCATCTCAACTAGGGTTTTAGTCTTAGATTGTTAGAACTAGGAATTTCGCCGACGGCTCACGCAGCTAAGGCAACTCTCGTTGTAACCGTTCTTACGCAAATTCGGAATAAGAATCCTACTTGCTCTCAATCTCGTTTTTCTTTTTATATCTTTCAATTTATTCATATTAATCGGGTTCTTGGTTACTTGTCGTTGGCTTTCGCAGAGATCCGGTTCCTCTGGAAAATGAGGGTTTTCCTAAGTTTCCTTATTTAACGGAAATCGACAGGTGTGAATTTCGGTTCCCACAGTTTGGCACTAGAAGGTGTGGAGGTCGGATTACTCTTACTCATAGCCACAAAACGCTTGACCAAAACGATGTCTGGATGTATGAAAGACAAAGTCGCAACTCGCAAAAAGACGCTGGTAAAACAACTCCAGCAGCGCCTGCTCCTACAGCCAACGCTCACGCAAACGCTGTAGTACTCAATAAAATCGAAAACCTAATCGCGACTCTTCGCCACGGGAAGAGCAACAAAACAAGCTCATGATTTCTATCTCAGATCACTAAGGGCAACGATAAAATCTATCAAACCCCATAGTATTTTTCTTTTTTCCGAGGCAGACAAATCACACGGGTTGAGCAAAAGACGTTTTCCGAGAAATTTTCTGAAAAATAAAACTTGCTCTCCCAGAAACTGCGGAACAAACCGTAGGTTACTCGCGAAATAAACCCTGGGTTACTCGCGAAAAGACTCTAGGTTATTCACGGAAAAACCCTAGATTGTTCGCCGAAAAACTCTAGGTTATTTTCGGCAAAATCCTAGGTCGCCCGCGGAAAATCCATTGGTTACTCGCGGAAAAAATCCTCGGTTGTTCGTGGAAAAACCCTAGGTTACTAGCGGAAAGCACCCTAGGTTATTCGCGGAGCAAACCGTAAGTTAACTCGCGAAATAAATCCTATGATACTCGCGGCTGTTCGGAAAAATCATTAGGTAACTCGCGGAAAAACCTTAGGTTATTCGCGGCAAAACCCTAGGTTGTTCGCGGAAAAACCCTAGCTTTACTCGCGGAGAAAGCCCAAGGTCACCCGCGGAAAAACCCTAGGTTATTCACAACAAAATCCTAGGTTGTTCGCGGAAGAACCTTAGGCTACTCGCAGAATCGGGCTATACTATCCAGCCGAAAAGATGGTGAGTTGGCCAAGCAACCTAGCTTGCCATCTTGGCGAGCTGACCGGCTTTCCACCTCGTCCTAGAGGCACTGAATTTTCCCCGAGGGTCCGCACAACCCAACTCATAGCTATGGTGAGCCGGGCCGTACTCTAAACAATAATCGCACTGCTTTTTGTTTCGTCTCAATCAGACTTTCCGTTGAGATTCTACGACGAAAACAAGTCAACTCGACGAGCGTCTTAGATCACCCGCGCCAAGCGTCTTAGCTCACCAAATGTAGAGCTAGCTAGCTCGCCATACAGCGAGCTGAACCAAGCGCCTAGCTCGCCCAAGAGACGCTGACTTTGCCCCAAGGGTTCTTACCATCCAGATCGCCACACGGCGAGCAGAAAGGGTTCACCCGACTTGCCCTACATCGAGCTGAACCAATCCTCGAGTTTCTCTCTCGAGTCTTGATCGCGCTGATTCTCGTTTCGTCTCAATCGGAATTTCCATCGGGATTTTGCGATAAAACCGCGAAGACTTGTTTCTTCGTATAAGTTCGAACCAATCGTCCAAAACGGCTACGGTTGACTTTACACCAAAGTTGCCTAAACTATACGAGAAATCTGAACTCTCTAGACCCAATCCGGTTTTACGAAACTCTGCCACGCTAAGTCGAAAACATCCAATCATAAACACGTGATTGATTTTTTCGATATACAAAGCGTACCTAGTCGGTCAAATAAAACCAGCAGTACGAAGAAATAAGAACATGAGCTCCGATGGTTAAGTCTTCTCCCCGCTCCTATACTCTTGCCGACAATTCGTCGAAAACCGGTAAGTCAAAAGACGAAGAACGAAGAATAGACGATCCCAAATCATCGATGAAACTAAGGTATGTCCGATTTGAATTTTTTTTTTAGATTTCTAATTTCTCGT
Organism: Eruca vesicaria subsp. sativa; assembly: GCA_932364175.1. Classification (NCBI taxonomy): domain Eukaryota; kingdom Viridiplantae; phylum Streptophyta; class Magnoliopsida; order Brassicales; family Brassicaceae; genus Eruca; species Eruca vesicaria. The sequence continues at coordinate 19,336 of CAKOAT010056933.1, forward strand.
AGGTAAGAAAAGAAAACGTCTTGTAAACTGCCGTGAAACCTAGAGAACTTGGAATTTAGAGGATAGTCTAGCATGCTAAGTCGTAAGCAATTTTTGTCTATTTCGATTTGTTGTTCTCTAACCATTCATGCATAACTCGCAAACCGATCCAATCTCTCGTACAACCCAGAAACGATCGCCACGCATTCGAACGTACTCATTTCCTAAAAGAAAAAAGGAGCTAGAGAAGCTGACGTCATCTTAAAACCGATTCGCTCCTAGAAATTTTCGCAAACTAGACATACTCCAAGTCATCGCTAATCTACCACAGTCTTTAACCAACCCGGATTATCGATCATCCGAATCCTTCAAAGGAAACTCGTCTTTCTTCTTTTCGTCGAATATTTTCCCTCGCGTCGAGAAAACACTGTCTATAAAGCAAACTCTCGCCAAAACCAGCGGAAAATATTTGGACAATGCGACGCCTCGTCAAAATCATCCCGAAAGAAAACGACAATCTAAGAACCGTCTAAACGCAAAGGACAGATCCAAAACGTCTGGGAAATAATCTCGAGGAATATACAGCATCACTCAGCGCAATCGTGCGGTTAGAAAATCTCTGCGAAACTTCAGAGCAAAACTCGATGATTTTCCGAAGTCATAAAGATCTTCTCGAACTTGATAAAACAAGTATAAGAATCGAAAAATTGTACGAGAAATCTTTAGGCATCGAAGCATTGATCTCATTTTCCGTCAAACCAAGTGAGTCACGGAATAATGTCAAAGACGTTTGCGGCGAAAGAAAAATCGAGAACACAAAGCAGCAATAGAGAACACGTGTTCCCTTCTCGCCGACTGATCCTATTGCTGATCATGTGATTCATTCCGTCTGAGAAACCCGCTAAAACATTTTGCGACTAGATCTCGGTGAATTAACTTTTGGTAAAACTCCGCGAGTGACTCCGAAAAAACCATCACCGAAGAATCAAAAACTAAGCGGAAAGGTTTCTCGAAAAATCTGCGGAAACATTGTTAACCCAATGCGTCGTGTCGATTACTAAATTCATCGCCCGTTACTTACGCGAGAAATCCTTCGTATATTCAGGATTATGTCATAACGAAGTAACTTTCGAAATTAAACATAACAGGTTTTGCGAAAAGTATTTTCCTTATAGCAAAAACCAAGCTATACGATCCGGCACTGGGCGCCCAATCTAAAATTTTCCTCCTCGCGACACGATCTGAAAGATCTCACTCTTTAGCCCATCGGTTCACGAACATCCGCTCTCATTCTTCTCGTTTACATCCGAGAACGAGACCGCCCCGCAAACGATTCCGCACGGGCTCTGCATCGAGCTTCTTAGGATCTGTCTCCCTCGAGTAAAAAAGAAACGACTTCCATACAAACAAAGGAAAGATTATACGAAACTTTCATCGTATAAATTAAACCTACAACGGAAAAACGTTTTCAATAACCACGGGCATACTTGGCATATCAAGCTCGACAAACGCTACTTGGCCATTGTCAGATCGCTCTTCACTTCAATGCCAAGTTTACAAACCGACTCGACCTTTTCGATAGCACGAAAGTGTCGTGGTCTAATTCTCTACCAAATACGACCTTGGCTGTGCGGCTGAACACAACCTTCACGCCAAGCCAATACATTCAACGGATAATGCGAACTTGTCGAAAATCGGCTAATTTCTGTATTCTCGCGATTCACTCTTTTTCCGAAGCAAGTCACCTACAAAATCCGACGTTTAAGAAAACACTCGTACCAGAGCTCCTAAAGCCGTACGAAAATCGGAAGGTCAACATTTCACAAAGCACCGTAACGAAAAACCCTTCGTTTCGGGGAAACAACTTACGCGACCTCTCGGTCCTAATTGCTCTAGAACAAATCATAAAACTACCTAACATCCAAACAGGAATGTTAGTTTTAATTGCGAATATACGCAAACGAACCAAAGTGTTCCTGCAAAGCAGGGTTAAGACAAAACCCTCGCAACACCGCGCAACATCTTTGAGCCCGCAAACGTTCCGAACACGAAACGCGGCATATAAAATAAAAACCAACTTTCATCACTGCGAGACGTCGCAGACGCCCGGAGATTATTTTTTCGACACAAATACCTTCCTCGATAAAGTCATTCTCTTGGAAGACCTAACAGTACATCCGCGACTATAAAATTACGCAAAACTTCTTAACGTACGTATCCTTCGCGAAGGCCAAAACAACGTAAAAATCTATCACCTAAAAAGTTTGTTGCTGATCACAACAAACTCGCAACAGTCCTAAACAAACTTAAGTTATCTCGCAGAGATAGCTCTCGAACACCCGACACAAGGGTAATAGCACTATAAAAGAAATCCAAACTTTTGGTCAGCACTTCCAGGCAACTTAGAAATTGTTCCCGGTGAGATGCTCGGTTCCAACCAGACGAATCATATAAGCCGAGAACCTATCGCAGATTCTAAATCGGTATTGAATCAGGTTAAAATCGCAACAAGCAAAACAAAAGCCGACTAGTCATCGCATAGCCTCAATTTGAAAGTAAACCTAGGTCTTGCCCTAAATCTAGCACACTGGTGGCTAACGTCTCAAGGCATGAATCGAGATCCTAAAGGCATGTCTCTTCGTCTATATCTAAACGCTCACTCGATTTACTAAACATCCTAAAACGGGCAAACGAATAAGGCAATACACTAAGGGAAAAAGGAATGCGAGACGACAACTCGCGGACCTCCCTCAATATCAACTCATATTCTTCCAGCTACATTCATACGAATAAAAACGAGCTCTGAAAAAACGCAAACTGATTTTTAATAAAGCCGCAAAAGTGGCAGGGACTCAGAGCCGCACACGGCCAGTCCGAAAAATATAACGGCCACGCTCGGCCAGACCAAATGGCCTACGAGGCTAGTCTCAAAGCCGGCAAAGGTCCGGATGCCATCGACATCAATATGCTCGATAATTCCTACACGACATATAACTAGACCATAAAGGTCTTGCTAGGAAACAGGTCATACGAACCTTAATTCCGAAACGAACTACGAAAGGCTTGATCCCCTCAAAAGGGTACGTAGGCAGCCTTCACAAGATCACTTTCAACGGACCTTTCCGACCATTAATTCCGCCTAACTTAACTAACTGGTTAACCACTCGCAAGAACCTTACGCTAAAGGCTCAAGATTCTTACGAGCTGGGGGGCTAACTGTTGGGGTCAAAATCGGTACGACGGAATCAACGGCCGAAACTCCCCGCAGAAATATAAAAGGAATCGTTTTATAAAACCCAAAGAATCGTTTTATAAAACTCGAGGATCGTTTTATAAAACTCAAGGATCATTTTATAAAACTCGAGAATCGTTTTATAAATTCCAAGGATCGTTTTATAAAACTCGAGGATCGTTTTATAAAAATCGAGAAGCCGTTTTATAAAACTCAAAGATCGTTTTATAAAACTCGAAGATCGTTTTATAAAACATGAGAATCAGTTTTATAAAACTCGAGAATCGTTTTATAAAACTCAAATAATCGTTTTATAAAACTCGAAGAATCGTTTTATAAAACTCGAAGATCGTTTTATAAAACCCGAGAATCCTTTTATAAAACTCGAAGAATCGTTTTATAAAACTCGAGAATCATTTTATAAAACTCGAAGAATCGTTTTATAAAACTCGAAGAATCATTTTATAAAACTCGAAGAATCATTTTATAAAACTCGACGATCGTTTTTAAAACTCGAGAATCGTTTTACGAAACCGTGAAAAACCGAAACAGCCGTAAAACACGAACTAGTCGCAACTAGTTCGCCCACCGGCGAACTAAGCCAAGCTGGCTTAGTTCGCTGATGGGCGAACTAGGAGACCCTTGACTAGTTCGCCGGTGGGAGAACTAGTCCCACTTGACTAGTTCGCCCACCGGCGAACTAAGCCAGCCGGCTTAGTTCGCCGTTGGGCGAACTACAGACTTTTCCCTACTGGTTCTTTTCGCCTAGTTCGCCATATGGCGACCTGGCCAAGCTGAACTATCTCGCCGTACGTCGAGCCGACCATCCCGAGCCTCGATCTCCCACATCCTTGATTCAAGGCATATGTCCTTCGACACGATCGTATTCCGAATCACGGTCGAAGTGTCTCCCGTTTCGTCTCGATCCGTCCGATCGTTTGAGTTTTACGATAAAAACCGTAAAACTTTTTTTTCTCGAAAAGAACTCGAGGAAATCGTATAAAACGGCAACGGTTAAACGAAACACCGAATATTGCCTAAACTATACGATTTATTCGAGATTTTTCGTAAATCGTACAAAACGCGTTTTTAATAAAACCCCAAGTAAATCGTAGAAAACGGCAACGATTAATCGAAATATCAAACATTGCTTAGCTTTACGATTAACTCGAGAAACTTATCTAAAAACGGCATCGTATCAGGAAACGATCTCGTCTAAAGTCGTAAAACGGATTTATCGCAAAACAGCTCGGAAAGTCATAAAACGCGATAAAAGCCACTCGCGACTTTAAACGAAGTCCAACCCGAAGAGACGACGACGTTTTGGCGATTTACTCGCAGAAAGGAGATAAATGTCAAACTTGAAGATAAAAGTCAAGTTTGAGGATAAATAGAAGATTTCCGCGGGAAAAAAAGAAAGATCGAGATAAATGGAAGATTCTCATTAAACTCGAATCTGGGCGAAACGTAAAGACTAAACCGCCTAGGAAGGAAGTATATAAGCAAGAGGCATAGGGCAGAAGCAAAGGGACGATTTTCAGAGCTCTCACCACCAAAATTAGTATTTAGGAAATTTTTCGTTTTCGTTATCGAGCTGCGTCTCAACTAGGGTTTTAGTCTTAGATTGTTAGAACTAGGAATTTCGCCGACGGCTCACGCAGCTAAGGCAACTCTCGTTGTAACCGTTCTTTCGCGAATTCGGAATAAGAATCCGTCTTGCTCTCAATCTCGTTTTTCTTTTTAAATCTTTCAATTTATTCATATTAATCGCGTTCTTGGTTACTTGTCGTTGGCTTTCGCAGAGATCCGGTTCCTCTGGAAAATTAGGGTTTTCCTAAGTTTCCTTATTTAACGGAAATCGACAGGTGTGAATTTCGGTTCCCACAAACCTGACACAACTGCTTGTCTTGGGGCTTGGTATACATGGGATCGGATTCTTCAAACAAGTTTGGAAGGTAAAGCCTTGTGGAGATTTATCACCTTTTCTCTCTCTATTTTGACCTTAGATAGTTAAGTAGATTTATAGTTATATATATATAGTTAAGTAGAACAGAACTTGGTGACTACAACCCTTAAGGCTTGATTTTATAATGATTCCAACAAAAGGATTCGAATGGGACTTGGTGGCTACAACCATTAAGGCTCACTTCATATGAATTCTTGGATATAGATAAAAAAGAAGTGATCATGACTTGGTGACAACCACCATTAAGGCTTGTTTCATGGAAGCCTGTCTAATCTTGGTCAATAATCATGCCTTAGAAGCAGTTGACTTAAGAGAGAAATTAGAAGAGAGAAAATATAGGAACTAACTTTTACTTACAGATCCAGATACTTGTTTGAAAAATTCTTGCATCCTGCGATCGATACTCCCAAGGTAAAGCCTGCACTTTTATTTCATGTTAAGAAATGAGGTTACTTGAGGGAAATGTCATATATTATTTTCTAAGTTGATAGCTAGATGAATTTTGTTGCTAAGCTAGGATATGGCATAATGAACTTCTGTGATTAGAACTTCCTAGATTTGGATTGCAACATTATAAAGGTGATAATTTCAATGTTTTAAATCTGTGAGTCCTTGCGCTTTTCATACCTTTTTGAGAGAGACTGCTTGTTTATTTTGCTTGAGAACAAGCAAAATGGTAAGTTTGGGAGAGTTTATATACCATGATTTTGACCCGCTTTGAGTCATGGTATATTGGAAAAAGTGATGTTTTGGAGTATTTTAGAGAGAATTGCAGAAATCACTCGATTTGGGAATTCGACCAAGAAAACGAGGTTGACACGGAGTGATTTACATCAATCGATATGCACATTGCATCATCGATCGATATTGAAGGCGCGGAAGACCAATTCATGAGACAGCCGACTTGAAGTTCAAGACTTCACCAAATTATAATTATACCCCTTACGAGTTTTAACCTAAGTTTATATACTTTGGCAAAGTGTTAGAGGCAGGGACAGCTTTCTTGTATTCTTTTTAAACAGCAAAATGTTTTTAGGATTTATAGTTTGGGAGAGAAGATCAACAGAGAGATTTGTGATTGGAACTACAATGATTTCAATCTATCTAAAATTATGCAGTTTTATTATCTTGCTTGTGTTATGATTTGCTTAGCTATGTCTGAGTAATTTACATGTTAGAAATAGGGTTTAAATAGGTTAGTGGGACTAGCCCAAACTAAAGAATTGCTTGTAGTGGTATTCATTAATAGGATGTTCTTAATGCTTATGTTCTAGACTTCCTAACTAGAAACCTTAATCTAGGAATTTAAGATTGTTTAAGCATCCTTAGACAACTCTGATTATCCTGAACACATCTTATTAAGCAAGGATTTTTACTAGAGAGAAGGCGAACGCTTGATCTAGGGGATCCATAGTGAGTATAGATTAACTAGTGTATAAAGCTTGACTAGCCGCATCGATCGATATTCCCATTGGAAATTGATTGACATCGAGTAAAGTGTATCGATCGATATTTCTATAGAATAATTGATTGACACTGTTATTGATCGGACATTATTGTTTGGGTCAATAGCATTCTATTCAATAGAGTTATTTATTAAGCGAAAGTTTAGTAAATTTGTTATTAAGATAGTTAAGCTCTTTAATACCATGCAAACAACAAATTAGCACCTATAGGATTATAGTCTCCAACACCTGAATAAAAGTCATGTCTATTTAGTTCAAACCCTCATTCCATTCTGTCGAGTAACTGTCTTGCTCAACTAGAATATTTATTATTTCATGTTTACTTGTTTACTGCAATTTTACATTTAATAGCAACCTAGTATTATTACTTGATTAGATTTAAGTGGTTCCTTAGCTCCTTGTGGATTTGATCCCTAAGTACTACAATAGATCTCTTATTTGAGAGAGTAAGTTACTCCTTAGAATAATTTTAGCACGTATCACCCGTCGAACGATGCTGATGATGAAGGATGAAATACAAGCCATCTCTGAATTGCTTTTACTTCCTTCTGCAGCCATTGTGATTCTGAACGTAATCCAATGATGCTATTTGTTGAAGGGGAAATATATATCGTCGCATATCTTGTCAAGTATGTCCTCAGTGGTGCCCAGAGCTTCATAGACTCTATCTATGACCTCATCGACTTCTGATTTGGTATAGAGTAGCTGAGCTGGTGTACTCTTGGTGTCTATCGATTGGGCGAGGTCCTTATCGATCGATACGAATCCCATATTTCAAACCTTCTTCTTCTCGCAGAGCATATACAAGTCAATCTGCATCAACTCGATCTTATCGCTTAACCATTGGACATCGTTGTTCAGACGGTGGTAAACTTCTCTAATCTTTGAGTTTAGATGCGCCTCTTCCCATTTTTCTACCTTTCCTTCTAATATGTCATCTTCTGTTGACGTGCCTGATGATAGGCGTCTAGCGTCGAGCGATGACGCATTGGTGGCGTCAATCGATGTGGCTGCTTTTGCTCCCTTTGCACACTGTGTCTGCAGTGTATCCAATTCAACTTGCATCTTCTTCATGAACGTGTGTAGCCAATTTATGCTTCTGTCCAAGGGGTGATAAGCATCATCTATCAGGGTCTTGAGTTCTTCCTCTGATCTGTCCTGGGCTCCAGAGATTCCAAATACCAAATCATCCATCTCATATTTGGTGTACATCTCTGGTTCTGAACGTATGTCGATCGATGGCTGAATTGCCCTGTCGTTCGATGGCCTAGTCCATGTTATTATCCTTGGTTAAGAATTCAGGTCAGTTTCCTTGGCCATCTCTAGTGTATCTGCGACGTCCTCGCTGGACATGTTTGGAATGTGTCCATTCCTCGCATTTGCATAGTCATCGGGGTTCTTAAAAATATCAAAAGCATTCGGTGTTAGTATGTTTGATATTGTTCACTTTGTGATTTTACCTCAGCGAGTTATTGTTGGGGTCAAAATCGGTCACAATGGAATCAATGGCTAAAAGTCTCGGAAAAAATGTACAAGAAACTATAGACTTTCTTCGGAGATACAAAGTTACGAAAAACTCGTGTCAAAGTATGAAATAATCAAAAAAAGACCTCCTTGTTTGTTGGGGTCAAAAACGGTAACCTCGAAATCAGCGTCTATGATTACTTCTCCTTATATTCTCCGAAAGGATCTCAGGTCAAGAAAACAAGAAATGACCGAAACCGAACAACCGATCAGCTCACCAGCCGGCGAGCTTGCCGTGATTGACCAGCTCGCCAGTTGGTAAGCTGAACTGACCCGTCCAGCTCACCTGTTGGCAAGCTGAAATGACCCGTCCAGCTCGCCAACAGGCAAGCTGGCCATGCTTGACCATCTCGCATGTTGGCGAGCTGACCGTGCTTGACCAGTTCGTCATCTTTTCAAGCTGAACCAAACCGTCCATACTCCTCGACTCGATCATACTCTGAACCGTGATCGGAACATCTCTCGTTTTGTCTCGAACCGTCTTACCGTTGGAGTAAAACCTTGAGTAAATCATATAAAACGGCAACGGTTAAACGAAACACTGGAAACTGGCAAACTATATGATTAACTCAAGATATTTTATAGAAAAGCCGCTAAAGACTTGTTTTCTCATAAAACCTCGAGTAAATCGTATAAAACAGAGTTAAATGAAACAGCAGACATTTCCAAACTATACGATTGACTCGAGATATGTTATGAAAATGGCATCGTATCATGGAAGGATCTCGTCTAAAATCGAAAAACGGCTAAATCGCAAACGGCTTGGAAAGTTCTAAAACGTGATAAAGGCCCATTGACGACTTTAGACAAGATCCCGCCCAAAGAAATGATGACGGTTTACTAATTATTCACATGAATGGGCAAATTTCAAGTTTGAAGACAAAAAAAGAAAGATCGAGATAAATGGAAGATTTCCGATAAGCGTGAATCGGAGCGAAAAAGGAAAGACCAACCGCCTAGAGAAGTAGTATATAAGCATAAGGTCGAACTCAAGAGCAGGGGGAACTTTTAAAAACTTTTCTAGACTCAGAACTCTCTGCACTTAGAAACTTAAGGTATTATTCTCGACAAGTTCGGTTTCTATGACTGGCATTCAATTACAAGACGAACTTGCCCTGTCTGGGAACCGAAATTCACCCTTGTCAAGATTACGTAAGTTTAGGAATTTAGAGTAAACCCTAATTTCCCAAAGGACCCGGCTATCTGTGGAACCGCACACAAGCAATCAAGAACTCGATTAATATAAAGTAAAGATTTAAATAACGAGATTCATAGCAAAAAGGTGTCTTATTCCGAATTTGCGTAAGAACAGTTCAACAAGAGTAAGCCTTAGCTGCGTGAGCTGACGGCGAGATTCCTAGTTCTAGCAATCTAAGACCTAAACCCTAATTGAGACGCAGCTCGATAACAAAAACGGAAAGTTCCCTAAATGCTAAGTTCTGGTGGTGAGAGCTCTGAAAATCGTCCTCTGCTTCTATCCTCTGCCTTCTGCTTATATTCTCCCCCTTAGGCGGTTTAGTCCTTCCTTTTCTCCTAGATTTGAGTTTATCGAGAATCTTCTATTTATCTCGATCTTTCCATTTTTCTTGCGGAAATCTTCTATTTATCCTCAAGCTTTGACATTTATCTCCAAATTTGACATTTATCTTCTTTCTGCAAGTAAATTGTCAAACCGTCGTCGTATCTTTGGGCTGGACTTCATTTAAAGTGGGCTTTTATCGCGTTTTAGGACTTTCCGAGCCGTTTAGCGATAAAACTGTTTAACGATTTTAGACGAGATGGTTTCCCTTTTACGATGCCGTTTTGAAGTAAGCATCTCGAGTTAATCGTATAGTTCGGCAACGTTTGATGTTTCGTTTAATCGCTACCATTTTCTACGATTTACTCGAGGTTTTACTAAAACACGCTTTTACTATTTTTTATGAAAAATCTCAAATTAATCGTATAGTTAGCAACGTTCGGTGTTTTGTTTAACCGTTGCCGTTTTATACAATTTTCTTGAGTTTTGGGGTCAAAATCGGTACGACGGAATTAATAGCCAAAACTTTCTGCAAGAATACAAAAAGAACAGTTTTATAAAGCTCGAGAATCGTTTTATAAAACTCGAAAATCGTTTTATAAAACTCGAGAAATCGTTTTATAAACCTCGAGAAATCGTTTTATAAAGCTCGAGAAATCATTTTATAAAGCTCGAGAATCGTTTTATAAAACTGTTGGGGTCAAAATCGGTACGAGGAATCAATAGCCAAAATTCCCCGCAAACGCGTAAACGCAACAGTTTTATGAATCTCGAGAAAAGCTTTATAAAACTCGAGAGATCGTTTTATAAAACCCGAAGATCGTTTTATAAAACTCGAGAGATCGTTTTATAAAACCCGAAGATCGTTTTATAAAACTCGAGAGATCGTTTTATGAAACTCGAAGATTGTTTTATAAAACTCGAGAGATTGTTTTATAAAACTCGAGAGATCATTTTATAAAACTCGAGAGATCGTTTTATAAAACTCGAGAGATCGTTTTATGAAACTCGAAGATCGTTTTATAAAACTCGAGAGATCGTTTTTAAAACTCGAAAGATCGTTTTAAAAAACTCGAGAGATCGTTTTATAAAACCCGAAGATCGTTTTATAAAACTCGAGAGATCGTTTTATAAAACTCGAGAGATCGTTTTATAAAACTCGAGAGATCGTTTTATAAACTCGAGAGATCGTTTTATAAAACCCGAAGATCGTTTTATAAAACACGAGAGATCGTTTTATAAAACTCGAAGATCGTTTTATAAAACTCGAGAGATCGTTTTATAAAACTCGAGAGATCGTTTTATAAAATTCGAGAGATCGTTTTATAAAACTCGAAAGATCGTTTTATAAAACTCGAAGATCGTTTTATAAAACTCGAAGATCGTTTTATAAAACTCGAAGATCGTTTTACAAAACCGCGAAAAACCGAAATCGCCGCAGAACGCGAACTAGTCACGACTGGTTCGCCTGCTGGCGAACTAAGCCGAGCTGGCTTAGTTCGCCAGCAGGCGAACTAGGAGCCTCTCGACTAGTTCGCCTGCTGGCGAACTAAGCCAAGCCGGCTTAGTTCGCCAGCAGGCGAACTACTGACTTTGCCCCACAGGTTTTTATCACCTAGTTCGCCATATGGCGACCTGGCCAAGCTGAACTAGCTCGCCGTACGTCGAGCCGACCATCCCGAGCCTCGATCTCCCACATCCTTGATTCAAGGCATACGTCCTT
>CAKOAT010056933.1:31378-42320 GCA_932364175.1 Eruca vesicaria subsp. sativa
AACTTAGGCTTTTTCTCGACAAGTTCGGTTTCTATGACTGGCGCTCAATTACTAGACGAACTCGCCCAGGCAGTTCGATCTCTGGTCTAGCTCTACCAACTGAACTACGTTCGACTTGATCCCCGAAAGGGGTACGTAGGCAGCCTTTCATAAGGTTCAGTCCGAAATCATTCAAACCTTTTTTCCTATCTTTTTCCGTCTTTCGTTATCGAGCTGCGGCTCGACTAGATCTAGGGTTTTATGTTTGTAACTCGCTGATGGCCCCTGCGGCCAAAGCCTTTGTAATTCCTTGTAATGATCGCAACGCTCTTACGCGAATCGGAAATAAGATCGACTTTCTTTATAAATTCGTTTAACTATGTTTTTCATATTTTTCGGCATTTATTTGGTTACTTGTCGTTGGCTTTCGCAGAGATCTGGTTCCTCTGGAAAATTAGGGTTTTCCTAAGTTTCCTTATTTGACGGAAATCGACAAGTGTGAATTTCGGTTCCCACATTGAGTTCTTTCAAGAAAACAAGACTTTACGGTTTTTATCGTAAACTTGATTGATAAGACGGATCGAGATGAAACAAGAGACGTTTCGATCGTGGTTCAGGACACGATCGAGCCGAAGGACGTATGCTTCGTGTCGGGATTGCAGAGAACATGGATTAGACTGATCAGCTCGACGTACGTTGAAATGAACCAGGTTGGTTCAGCTCGCCGTACGGCGAGCTGTGATGAGAAGACCAGCTCGCCGTACAGAGAGTTGAGTTAAGGGAACCAGCTCGCCGTACGGAAAGATGGTTCGGATGCCCCAGCTCGGTGTATGGCAAGCCGGTTTGATTGAACCTGCTCGCGTTTTACAGCGGATGCGGTTTTTTACGGTTCTTTGCTTAACTTGGTTAATCATGTAATCAGAAATTTTTTAGTTTCGTTTTTTCCGAGACAACGATTTCTAAGTTTTGCGCGGATTTCCTTTGTTCGGAAAGTCCTTAGAATTATATAAAAAAACTTCTCGTGTATTATAAAACGTGTGTTTATTTTTGCGGAAAGTTTTGATCATTGCTTCCGTCGTACTGATTTTGACCCCAACAGTTAGCCCCCCAGCTCGTAAGAATCGTAGAGTTCTTGTGAGCGGTTCAAACTCGTTCGGCAAGTTTGGTAGGATTAGGCGGAACTTAATGGCCAAAAGTTCTAAGGTGAATAGTAAAACTTTCTTTATAAATATGTAGAGCAAGTTTTCAAAATTCTTCAATCACTTCTTTTGACAACTTTTCTCAGGTTCAAGAAGTTTTCCTCTCATCCTTTCTCTTTAATTCTTTTTTTTCTTTTGATTGCTCAACATGGATTCTGAATGGAAAGTCTGGGATTGTGCTCATGCATCAATCTTTGAACCGAGTGATCTCGAGACTCCTGACGGCTATATCCTTCCCAAGCCAATCTTTCGACGTTTTTCTGCGAGTAAGGAAGAAAACAAGGAGTATTAGGATGCTTTGAATGTTTCTGATGTTCCTCCCCCTAGTTTCTGGGTTCCAAAGAGGGATAAACTTCGGAGGAACAAGAAAAGTCCGAGTTCAAGTACTGCTCGTTCCCTCAGGGATTTGCGGAGTTCTCACTTGATTCCGGATTCGATGCCGTTTGGCCTTCCCGAATTAGGTCAAGATTCCGAGACTCCGCCCTCGGGTTACTTTACATGTTACGAGGCTTTCTACTCAACTGTCAACTATGGTTCCCTATTCCGCGAGTCATTGTTGAGCTCTTGGATCGGTTCAAACTATCGATCAGCCAGCTTTGTCCCTCCCACCTTGTCAGGCTTTTGGTGCTGGGTTATGAACTTGTCTCCGCGGTTGAACATGTCGTTTATCGACGGGCTTACCTTGAACAGACACGAGTGGAAGGAATGATTTTTTAACGTTCGGATCGATAGTGCATCGGTGGAGGCAGGTTGTATCCCTTTGTTCAGGACCGAGTGGGTGACAAAAGGTACTAAGATTGCGTATTATATTTTTTTTTTGTTTCCGCATTCTAATCTTTGTGTACGATTTTCGTTTCGCAGCGTCTGTCTCCCCTGAGCCGTTACTCGAGTTCGCCACGCCATTGCTTATTACTCTTCTGGTTTTTCTCAGAATGATCGTGTTGAGGTTGAGGCGGACGATGACGCGGGAGCGAGGGAGAGGTCTAGATCTCCACAGGAGAGAGAAGTCCCGATTGGTGATGGTCGATGGTTTGACGCAGGTATCAATATTGAGGATTACATCAATTTTTCGGCCCCCTCATCCGAGTTTGATCCGGCCGAGAGGTCGTCTGAGATACCGGTCGATACGCCGTTTTCGAAAGCATCGAGGCTTTTCAACAAGGTCTGTCGTTCTTTATCGATTTTCGTATTTGTTTTGCGTGTGACCGGATCTTCGATAAAAAACTTCTCTTATTTTGCAGGGCCTTCGCTCTTTGCAGAGCGAAGAGGTAAGTGCAACTGATGCGGAGATTCGCAAGGCTGAATCTAGGGCTAAGGCGGCGGAGACGGAGTTTGCTCGTCTCAAAGAGGAGATTGATGCTAGTTTCTCTCGCCCCCAGAACTTAGCTAAAAGGGAGTCTGCCCGTGTGAGGGAGGAGTACGAGGCCGACTCCCCTCGTGGCCTTGAGCTTTCTGATGCGAGAATTCGTCGTGCCCGTAGAGCAGGCAAGAGAGAAGTTGCTGCGGAGATGATGGCTCGTTGGAACGGTTTGCGCCCCAGTATGCAGAGTTTACGGATGCGCAAAGGGCCAATGGTGATTTCCGCTAATGCCGTGGTGTAGTTGGTGGGTTACATCTTACCCAGCATGCAGAATATTGGTATGAGGCAGATTTCCCAAGGCGAAAGTGCGCTTGGCTAAACGGGAGAGGAGGAAGGCCGAGTTTCTCTACCCTGAGGCGCAAATGTGGGATCAGTGGAACCCTATGTAGTGTCGCCGTATTTGGTCGAAGTTGGGCCAGAGATCCCGGATGCGAGTGGTGAAGTTGATCAGCCGTGGGTTGATGCTAACGCTGGACAAAGCTCAGCGTCTCGATTTTTAAATTTCAATGGATGATGTCTTTGTTTTTAGTATGATGTTGTTTTGTAATGTTTATCGGGACTGGCCGTTGGTGGCTTTGAATCCCTGCAGCTGAGCGGCGTGTTTTTAGATGTAAAATTATTAATAAAAAAATATTTTCTAATTATGAAATATGTGTTTCGTTTTAGATGTAGAGGGAAGAGTACGAGTTGTCGTCTCGCATCTAACTCTTTAGTGTAGATCGTCTGGTTCGTTTACTCGGAGTGTTTTGATTTTTCGTGAGTGTTTAGATATGGGCGAAGAGACATGCCTTTAAGATCTCGATTCATGCATTGAGACGTTAGAGACCAGTGTGCTGGGTTTAGGGCAAGACCTAGGTTTACTTTCGGATTGAGGCTGTGCGATGACTAGTCGGCTTTTGTTTTGCCTGTTGCGATTTTAACCTGATTTCGTATCGATTTAAAGTCCGCGATCTGTTCTCGTCTTATACGACTTGTTTGACCGAAATCGAGCATCTCACCGGGGATAATTTCTAAGTCGCCTGGAAGTGCTGACCAAAATTTTGGATTTCTTTTATAACGCGCTATTTTATCCTAGTCGGATGTATGCGGACCAATGATATCACTCAAATGTTTAACCCTAAGGAGTGAATTACTCTCTCAAATAAGAGGTTCAGTCGTAGTACTTAGGGATCGAATCCACAGGGACTCTAAAATTACACAACAGATTATTAAGTCTTCGAAATAGACCTAGACAACAAGATTTAAACAGTAACTTAAAAGATAGCAAGTAAATGCTTGATTGATTGATTTGTTAAGAAGGAAAAGATAGTTAAACTTAGGTATTTTCTCAGGTATGCCATACATGCAAATTGTAAAGGGTTTTATTATTCATAGTTCTAGATTCAAACTCTTAAAGAATTTAAGGATCTACTCTACCGGATCTCGGGTTAGGACTATCGTCCGATAACCTGAAGGGAATATCGATCAATGTTTCTGTCGAGACTATCGATCGATGTTAATATCGCTATATCGGTCGACACGACTGTCGTCTCGTCGATCGATATCGCATCCAGCGAGTGGTAAAGGTGTGTTTGAATGGGGTATCTAGTCTTCATTAAATTAACTTAGACTTAGGGGATTTGCCAAGCTATCGCTTGTCCAAATTGATCCTAATATCAGAGGTAAGGGTGATCAATCCTTGACCTTAGCATTCATTGATAACTAGATTGAGAACTATATTTTAAACACCCTAATAATGGTTCAATTCAATGCATGAGTGAACCTTAATGAGAAACCTAAATCTAACAAGAGAGACTTCTCAAACATATTCATGAGAGACAAAGTCATGATAGTCTGAATAATACTTTAAGATAATAATAAAAAGAAACAATAAGTAAAAAGGGAGTTCAAGATCTTCTCTGTAATTGTAGCTCAGATCTCTCTCTCCATCAAACTCTTCTCAAGGTGTAGCTAGATGCTTCTCTTAATTAGGTCTAAAAAGTCTCCAAGGTTGTCTACCTAAACTAGTACAAAACCCTCTTAATATAGCCTAACAGGCGGCCAGGGACTTAGTGTGTAAATTATTAAAACTCTTGTGAAGCAATTAGGGCTTCTAATCTTCATTTAATAGCTTGGATAACTTATGTATCGATCGATGTAAAATGTCATATATCGATCGATACGAGTAATCTTCTATCGGTCGATTGTTCTCAATGTGCATCGGTCGATAGCTTATACATCGTTTTGCTCATATCTTCATAAAGTCTCCATTTTAGCTCCAAAATGCATGTTTTACACTAATGAGTACCTGAACCTGTAAAAAGCTCTAAAAAGACACTAAAAGTATCCTTTTATTTCAAAAAACATATATAAATCATGTCTGAAAACGAGTAAAATCCATGATATATCAACTCCCCCATACTTATCCTTTTTCTTGTCCTCAAGCAAATAGTAGAACATTGGTCTAGAAAGGGTTTAAAAATCGGAAGCTCTTACAATTCTTGACTTAGGACCATCACCTCTCTACTTATTGCAAGCCACATCAGATATCTATCAATTTCCAGAAATAAATTACACAATATCCTAGCTTAGCAACCAAATTCAACTAGTCAACAACTTAATGATCCTGTTTGTCTATCCCCTCTGCCGATCTCATTTATGCATAAAATAAAGGTGTAGGCTTTACCTTGGGAGTATCGATCAAGGAACACTTGGATTCAACTCAAACAAGTTTCAGGCATTCTCATCCTGGTTCCCTTTCTCTCTTTATTCCCCTTCTCTGAATCCCAACTCTTTTTTTTTATATATATCAATCCCAGTTTACAACTAATGTGCATCTTATTGATCTTTCTGCTCTTGACAAGGTGCAAGCGAATAGTGGGGTCGTAGGTAATGTACCTCTCCCTCGCTTTGATCATTCCTTTGATTTAGAATAGTGGGGTCATATGTAATGTACCTACCCCTCTGCCTCTCAGGAAATCATATCGTCTTTTATTTTCTTGGGATGCCGAAGGAATGAGAGAAGGAAACCAAAAATTTTGAGACTTTTACCTTCCAGACTTGCAGGAGGATTCCGATCCCTTGTATACCAAGCCCCAAGACAAGCAGTAGATGTCAGGTTAGGTTGGAAATCGGCTTTAGTTCTTCCATATATTGTCAACAAGTGTTATCATAGCTAACAGGTGATCCGCTTTAGTGTCTCTAGTACCTTCTGTAACTGATAAATCTCAGAGTGGTGCTAAGAAGTGGTTAGGTAACAAGTCTAAATGTAATCATTACTTCCTTCTTAGTAAAACACATTTTGTCTCTTTTTTTTTTATAAAAAGAATAAAAATGAAAATGTTAGTAGATACCCCCCCCAGACTTAAAAAACACTGTCCCCAGTGTTATTAGTCTAAGAGGTAATGAAAATTAGTGTAGCAAATATGTTCATGTTAGTAGGAACAATCGTAACACAATCTTTACATATCGATCGACACAAGGTAATGTGTATCGATCGATAAAGGGCCGTCACCTATTTGTGCTGTCAATCATCAAACTCAACACCTATGAGTATGTAGTTCTGTTAGCTCTGTTAGACATTCTTAAAACACACAAATAGTTAGATAATAAAGAAGTAGCAGGCATAGTCATAAAATAAAAGGTACGAATAAAAATCCTACAAGTCTGAAGATAAAAGTGAAAACATAATAGTACGAGATAAAAGGATAGAAATACGGGCGAATGAATCAGTCCTCACTGCCCTCGTCGTCGTCGTCATCCTCCTCATCCTCCTCATCACCCTCGTCACCCTGATCAGGCTGCTCAGGCTTCGAGGAAGAGCCTGATGCGGATGGGTCAAAAGCTGAAGTGCTAGCTTGGCTCGAACAGCGGCATCTCAAGACGCGGGACCAGATGGCACGAAAAGCATCCAACACTCCTCTCCTGTAGACCTGCTCCTCTCTGTGGGTGTCGAAATCCACCTACTGTCAAATAATCGTAAATAAGGAAACTTCGGGAAAACCCTAAGTTTCCAGAGGAACCGGCTATCTGCAGAACCGCACAACGAAGATTAAGATAACAAGAAACTTAGAAACTTTAAATGAATAAACGAAAATCGAGAGCAAAGAGGTTCTTATTCCGAATCTGCGTAGAACTGGTACAAAGAGAGTAGCCGAAAACTTAAGAACGAAAAACCCTAATTNTTCCAGAGGAACCGGCTATCTGCAGAACCGCACAACGAAGATTAAGATAACAAGAAACTTAGAAACTTTAAATGAATAAACGAAAATCGAGAGCAAAGAGGTTCTTATTCCGAATCTGCGTAGAACTGGTACAAAGAGAGTAGCCGAAAACTTAAGAACGAAAAACCCTAATTGAGACGCAGCTCGCTAACAGAAAAACAGAAATATTCCTAAATGCTAATTTTGGTGGTGAGAGCTCTGAATTTTGTGTCCCTTGCTTCTGCCCTAGACCTCCTATTTATATACTCCTCGCCTTGGCCATTCGGTCTTTCCATTTCGCCCAGATTTGACTCTATCGGGAATTTTCTATTTTTCTCGATCCTTCCTTTTCTTCCGCGGAAATCTTCTATTTTTCTTCAAACCTTCCTTTTATCTTCAAACTTGACTTTTATTTTCCTCCTGCGAGTAAACCGTCAAAACGTTATCGAATCTTCGGGTTAGATTCCGTTAAGATCGTGAGATGGGTTTTTATCGCGTTTTAGGACCTTCCGGGCTGTTTTGCGATAAATCCGTTTTCCTACTTTTTACGGGATCGTTTCCTGATCTAATGTCGTTTTTAATAAATTCCTCGAGCTACGATTTACTCGACTTTTTAATTAAAAACGCGTTTTTTACGATTTACTCGACGTTTTTATTAAAAACGCGTTTTTTACGATTTCAACGAGAAATCTCGAATAAATCGTATGTTTTAGGCAATGTTCGGTGTTTCGTTTAACCGTCGCCGTTTTATACGATTTCTTCGAGTTCTTTATCGAGAAAGCGAAGTTTTACGGTTTTTATCGTAAACCTCGAACGATAGGTCGGATCGAGATGGAACGGGAGATGTTTCGGCCGTGGTTCAGAATGTGACCGTGTCGAAAGACGTAAGTGTCGAATCGGTAATGTGGGAGACCGAGGTTCTGGACGTCCGGGAACTCTCTAGTTCGCCCACCGGCGAACTAAGCCGGGCCGGCTTAGTTCGCCCATCTTTTAGTTCGTCCATCGGCGAACTAGTCGAGTGTCTCCTAGTTCGCCTGTGGGCAAACTAGTCGTGACTAGTTCGCGTTTTACGGCTGTTTCGGTTTTTTGCGGTTTCGTAAAACGATTCTCAAGTTTTATAAAACGATTTCTCGAGTTTTATAAAACGATCTTCGGGTTTTATAAAACGGCTTCTCGAGTTTTATAAAACGATTCTCGAGTTTTATAAAACGATTCTCGAGTTTTATAAAACGATCTTCGGGTTTTATAAAACGGCTTCTCGAGTTTTATAAAACGATTCTCGAGTTTTATAAAACGATCTTCGGGTTTTATAAAACGGCTTCTCGAGTTTTATAAAACGATTCTTTGAGTTTTATAAAACGATTCTTTGAGTTTTATAAAACGATTCTCGAGTTTTATAAAATGATCTTCGGGTTTTATAAAACTGCTTCTCGAGTTTTATAAAACGGTTTGCGAGTTTTGTAAATGACTTTGAGTTTTATAAAACGACTCCTTGGGTTTTATAAAACTATTCCTTTTGTATTTTTTGCGGGGAGTTTTGGCTATTAATTCCGTCGTACCGATTTTGACCCCAAAAGTTAGCCCCCCAGCTCGTAAGAATCGTGAGGTTCTTGCGAGTGGATTGAACTCGTTTGGCGAGTTTGGTAGAATTAGGCGGAACTTTAATGGTCAAAAGTCCAAAGGTGAATAGTAAAATTCTTCCCTATAAGTATATGGAGTGAGTTTTTATAAGTTTTTCATTCACTCCCCCATAACTTGCTCAAGTTTTAGGAAGGCTTCTCTCTACTTTTTCCTTTAGATCCTTTTTCTTTCGACTATCCAACATGTCTTTTGGACGGAAAGTTTCTGATTATGCTCATGCATCAATCTTTGATCCGAGCGACCTTGATATTTCCAGCGGCTGTCCTTTTTCCGAGCCGGTCTTTCAACGTTTCTTTACGACCAAGGAAGAGTTTGCAGACTACTATTTAGCCGTGAGCGCCGCGGCGGTGCCGCCTTCGAATTTCTGGGTTCCGAAGAGAAATAAACCTCGGAAGAGAACAGTTGGCATGAGCGCGAGTACTGTTGGTTCTCTCAGATATTTGAGAGATACCTATGCGATCCCTGAGTCGGTTCAGTTTCGCATCCCTGTTCAGGGTCAGGGTGCCGAGGATCCGCCTCCGGGTTATTTTAGGTGCTACGAAGCCTTTCTGTTGACCTGCCAGCTATGGTTCCCTATTCCTCGAGCCATTTTCGAATTCTTGGATAGGTCTGGAGTACCATTCGGCCAACTACGCCCTAGTGGCTTACAGCACCTTATCGGGATTCTGGTGTTGAGGTACGAACGCGGAATGTCCCTTAATGCGGATTATCTTTCGTCTATGTTGACATTCAAGGGAAGAAATGACGGTTTCTACTTAGCCCCCCGGCGGGACATGGCGGTTGTCGGCGGGCTTGCCTCGAATGATCATGATTGGATTTACCGATTCTTTTATGTTAAAATCGACAGCGCATCGGTGGAGGAGAGTTGTATTCCTTTGATTAGGGCTGCGTGGGCGACAAACAGTATTCCATTGACGTGATACCCATATCCATATAGATATAGATTTTAACTCTTTCGTTTGTTTCGCAGTGCCTGCCCTCCCGATACCGATGCTTGAGAATTTTCCGGAGGTTATGAACCTTCTACGTGGCGGCCCACTTCATTGGGGGTATTTTTCTCCGAAAAGGATTCGTCGCGCCGTCGCCTATTATTCGTCCGGTTTTTCTCGTGACGGTCATGCTGATTTTAAGGCGGGCGATGATGCGGAGGAGAGGGAAAGGTCAAGATCTCCGCAGGATAGAGAAGTTCCGATCGATCGTGGTCGAACATCTGACCAAGATATCAATATCGAAGATCTTATTGACTTTTCGCCCTCCGAATTTGATCCGGCCGAGACGTCATCCCGAGGACCAGCTGACACACCGTTTGCGAAAGCGTCGAGGCTTTTCAACAAGGTTTGCCTATTCTTTATTATTATGTATATATATTTTTATGAAGGATGTTTGTTCCGTTTTGCAGGGTTTTCGCTTTATGAGCGAAGCGGTGAGCGCGAATAATGCGGAACTTCGCAGGGCCGAATCTAGGGTTGCAGCGGTAGAGGCGGAGGCTGTTCGTATCAGAGGGGAGATCGACGCCAGTTTCTCTCGTGCCCAGGATCAGGCTGCAACGGAGGCCGCTCGTGTAAGAGAAGAGTATGAAGCTGAATCTCGTCGAAGCTTAGAACTTTCTGACACGATGGCTCGCCGTGCTCGTCGGGCAGGCAAAAGAGAGGTTGCTGCGGAGTTGATGGCTCGGCGCCAGCGGTTCGTGCCTCTTTATGAGGAATTTGAAGATGCACAAAGAGCGAATGGCAATTTCCGCGAGTTTCGGGGCGTACTTGGGGGTTTGCATCTTACCCAGGAATTGGATTATTCGTATGAGGCTGCGATTGCGAAGCAGAAGAAGCGTCTAGCTAAGAGAGAGAAGAAGAAGAACGGATCCGCCAATCTTGGGAAGCATATGTGGGATCAGTGGGACCCTATCGTGGTGTCGCCGGATTCGGTCGAAGTTGGACCTGGGATCCCGGACGTGGATGGCGAGGTTGACCAGTCCGCGTTTAATGACTTTGATGTATGATGTTCTTGTTTTTATTATTTCGTCATTGTTTTTCTGGGACTGGCCGTTGGCGGCTTTGAATCCCTACCGCTGGGTGGTATGTATTCGCAGACTTTACTAAAAATATTTTCCAAGTATGAAATTAGTGTTTTGTGTTAGATGTAGAGGGAAGAATACGAGTTGTCATCTCGTATCTAACTTGGGAGATTTCGGTTTCCGCAAGTGTTTAGATGTGGGCGAAGAGACATTCCTTTAGGATCTCGATTCATGCCTTGAGACGTTAGCGACCAGTGTGCTGGGTTTAGGGCAAGACCTAGGTTTACTTTCGGATTGGGTCTGTGCGATGACTAGTCAGCTTTCGTTTTACCCGTTGCGATTTTAACCTGATTCCATACCGATTTAGAATCTGCGATAGGTTCTCGGCTTATACGATTCGTCTGGTTGGAACCGAGCATCTCACCAGGAACAATTTCTAAGTTGCCCGGAAGTGCTGACCAAAAGTTTGGATTTCTTTTATAGCGCGCTATTTTATCCTCGTCGGATGTATGCGGACCGATAGGTCGGTGCGTTTGTTTAGGACGGCTAGCGTGCTCGACGGGGCCAATCG